>OMLF01011687.1:0-19197 GCA_900302615.1 Holocentrus rufus
AAAAATGTATTTTTATTTTATTTTTTTTTTTTTTTTAATCAAAATTATTGAATCAGCTGTAGCTCTGTAGCTGTTGCCTAATTTGACCCTGTGCCCTGGATACCAATGTGGATGTCAGTCAGTGCTGCTGTTCTGACTGGCCCTGTCTATCTGGGAGTCTCTTACAGCAAAGTTTGGGAACCCCTGGTTGAAACTGCTGCATAGTGACAATCTTGGAGAAAGAGAGGGTTAATTTCAAGCCCCCACCACCACCACCCACATCTCCAATTTGAAAGCCGCCTCTCTACCGGGAGAGGAAGGCTCTTTTTCGGTCAGATGGCGTGCTGCAGTCCGCCCCCGTCATTCTCCAGCCCACACAGACAGCAAAAAGGCAGCCAGCAACCAATACGGTGCGCCGGAGGAGGATTTCTGCCAGTGATTTCAGACGAGTTACGATACGCGCAGGGGATTTACTACGCCGATCTTAGTTTGGAAAGCGATCGGTAATAGGTAACGGGCTAGGAAACGCATAAGATAAATACGATGTTTCTGTAATCAGGGTGTTTATGTTTTGGGGATTTTTTTCTCTTAACATCTGGGTGAGGATTAACCCGTCTTGCCTCCAGTCGATGGCACTGTCTGAACTGGAGCCAAGTGACCAAATGCTTCTGTCATAGGGCACTCTAAATTAGCGTAATTTAGTATAATTGATCACGTCGAATTTTGGTTGTTTTTTTCTCCATGTTTATCAGTTCCACTCCAGGATTACAGAGCAGTGATATCGGTTGTTGATACCCTTGCGTACGCGGAGTCTCCTCTTCTCCGTCTGTCTGACCCAAAGAAGGTAAGAAATGTAGGCTCCTTATTGTACCTAATCATTTAGTTATTTTAAGTGCCTATTTGAAATTAACTTAACAAATAGCGGGGATAAAACGAGGGGGAATCCAAGCGTTTCTACGTGCGTAATAACAAGAGCCGAGACAAAAGCATGCATAAACTTCCCACACTATTTTTATTCTTATTGCTCAGCAAGATGCGTTTGAAACCAGGTTGTAGGTTCAGTCTAGATGACAAATAAATGCACTAAATAAATCGCCTTTACAGGCGTTCTTCACTCGCAAGTTAATTTCTTTTCTCCTGCCCAAACTTTCCAGTACTGTGCCATGTCTTTGCCGCGCACACTTGGGGAGCTGCAGCTCTATCGGGTGCTGCAGAGAGCCAACCTGCTGGCCTATTATGATACCTTCATCCAGCAGGGTGGTGACGATGTACAGCAGCTCTGTGAAGCAGCGGAGGAGGAATTTCTGGAGATCATGGCACTAGTTGGCATGGCCACCAAGCCACTGCATGTGCGTAGGCTGCAAAAGGCTCTCCGTGACTGGGCAGCCAACCCTGCACTTTTTAACCAGCCAGTCTCCAACGTGCCTCTTGGGGGTATTCCACTGTTTAAAGTTGATGGGACGGGCTCTAGTGGATCAGCAGGGGGGCCAAGGAAGTCTGTGAGCAACGGCCAGCCAGGGTCCCCATGTGAAAGGGAGGATCGTGCATGTCTTACCCCAATGCATAGTGGGAGTCCTCGAAGCCCATGCTCCCAGGCCTCCCCGCAGCCTCCGGACACACACTACAGGGACAAACTGTCACCGATGGACCCCCATTGGCTCAGCCCCGAGCCAGAGGGGAACTGCACTTTGGCCCCTGCCCCTGCAATAGAGGAGGAGCCGCCGAGCCCACCTCTGCTCTCAGCGTGTCCACCAGGTCCCTCCACATCTCCAAGCTCCTCCTCTTCTTCTTTTACTCCTGCGGCCCTGTCAGCCTGGCCTGGGGGGCAGCTGGATGGGGAGACAGCACGGGCAGTGGGGGAGAGCGTAGAGCGGCTCCTGAGGACCCTGCCCAGGTCAGATCCTGGAGAGGTGAAGACCCTGCTGAGGATGAACAAGAAGATGGCTAAGACGGTGGGTCACATCTTCAAAATGGGATCCCAGGATGTGAATAAAGAAGAAGAGATCCGAAAGTACAGTCTCATTTATGGACGGTTTGACTCCAAGCGGAGAGAAGGCAAGCAGCTCACACACCATGAGGTAAAGGTCTCAAACCAAAGACAACAGCAAAAACAAGGCGTTTGAACACATCAAATAAGTATTATTATCTATAATGAACATTTGGTTAGATTATAAGGCACTTATGCTCAGATATAAATACACATCAAACACAGATGCACAGATTTTATAGGATCAGCTGCATGTCATTTTTACTGTCTCCATCTCTCCCCTCAATGCTTTTTCTCCTTAGTTAATCATCAATGAAGCCGCTGCCCAGTTCTGTATGCGTGATAATGCCCTTTTGCTGAGACGGGTGGAGCTCTTTTCTTTGGCTCGGCAGGTGGCAAGAAAATGTGCCTACACCTCCACACTAAAGCATGCTAGGTAAGAGCACCTCCTCTAGAGAGTAGGGATTCTTCCACCCGCAATCAATGACCATCACACCTTACACCCACTGCGTCTTGAATCCCCTTTGATACAGGAAAAATAGGCCCGTGCTTTTGTTTGTTGTCGTACTTAGCTTTCTCATACTGTAAGAGAAACAGGAAGATAGTTACAGTGTTCCTGTAATGTGGAGCAAAGCAAAAGCTTGGAGTGTGCATAGGAGGCATGGTAGTGACTAATGTGCGTTTGTCCTTGGCAGAGGAGCTTCATCGGGTTGGAATAAAGCACGCTTCAATACTTGTGAATGAACATTTCAAATCATGGTGTTTCATAGCTGAAAAACACCCCAAGTTTGACACACACTGCAGTGCATATGCCCTGTGTTGTTGTTTTTTTCTAAAGCATTTAACATTATCACAAGTGTGTTCATCTTCAGAGCAAACCTACTTGCTCCAGTGGGAATCAAACCCACAACCCTGGCAGTGTTGGTGACATGCTCTACTCACTGAGACAGGAACACAATCCCTCAGCAACCCATGTGCTACTGTACACTAAGCATTTTCAGATATGTCTCTATGATCATAAACACTGATATTTTATGTGAACAAAATTCCTCACTGAATGCACATCTGGTTAGTACAGCAAACTACGCATGATAACTAGATGTCAGAAAAAATTGTAAATACATATAATTTTCAACTTTAAAAAAAATATTTTGTTACTGTATTTTGCTACTGTATTTAATTATGATTAATATTGTATTTTCCTACATCATATTCAAATAATTCAAATTCTCCATGGTAATTGATTGCCATGTGGCAACATGTCAACACACTTTTTTTTTTAGAAAACAATATTTGTATTATGTTCTAAGTATGTTATAAGCATAATAAAAGTGAATTCTACAGAGGATAATTGCATTTTGGAAAAATCATCATTGAAAAATATATTGTATGTGTTGTCAAAACTTCAACAAAAAGTTGTATTGAGTGTGTCCTGTGCAAAAACATTAGCTTGTTTTTTTTTTCTTCTTACAGACAAGACAGGACAAGCGCAGATGACAACAGCATACTGTCCCAAAAGAGGATGAGACATGAGGTGAGGTGTCAGAGCACCACTACTGCTGCCACCCAGGAAGGCTCAGTTCAGCTTCAGTACATGTGATTGTGTGTGTGAACATAGCAAGGATCAAAGTGTCAGTCACTTGTCCTCACAGCATCTTTTTCACCAGTGAAATTGGCCGTTACTACTATACCAACACTTCGCTTGTGTGATGTGTTTAAGGTCATTGTGCCTGAGAGTGTGTCCTCTCTGCTTGGAGTGGAGGGGTCAGAGGGCCTGACCCAGAGGGCAGACGACGACAGCTTATCCACAGAAAGCCTGGATAGTGTATCACAAGGTAAAAGCCTTCAGATCTGCCTTGTTAAATGGTTTTCAACACCTTTGGCTGTAGTTTTTAGCAAATTGTAGCTCTGAACTCTGTCCTCTGCTGTGGATCATCTCTCATCCCCAGACATTTCTCGTGCTTCTGTAAATGTCAGCGTCTGTTTGTAGGAACCCTTGACTATCGTAGCTGTTTGTGTCAAGAAGATCAGTGCTTGAAGATAGCATTTACACCCAATTCTGTCTGTCCTGTTAGACATAGGCTCACAGTGCAACCAATCTCCATCCCCCCGCCCCCCCACCGACACCACCAACCCTGCCAACTGGAGTCGCCATCTCATACAGCAAACGCTCATGGATGAAGGGCTGCGATTGGCTAGGATGGTGTCACATGATCGGGCTGGCAAGATCAGCCTAGGGTCAGAAGGAACTCATTCCACAGGTGACTTTTCAAATGATGGCTTAACAATATTCTGTTTTTCTTAATTATCTTATGACAGAAGCAGAATAAAGGTGTATTTCACAGGAGACTCATTTTACAGTGAGCATGTTTACCCATTTCTGTGTTGGCTGAAGTGAAGAAATAAAAAAAAAAAAAAAAAAAAAAAAAAAGCAGGAATTGGTGTAGGGTTGAATTGGGAAAAAAAGACAGACAGAGATCCTAATCTCTCTTAACAATGAATGTTTTATGGCTCTACAGTTTGAACTCTAGTGAGTCACAATCTCTCTGAGGTGACGCCTCCCACCATCCACAGCTGAACTTCACTAGACTGTAAATTAGAGAGGATGGAAGTTAGAAGGGGAAACAGAAGGAGGTGGAGAGAGAGATAAAGAGAGAAGGGGGGATAGAGAGAAAAGGGGAGGAGGGGGGGTGTTACACTGTTATGTGCTAGAATAACACATCTTTAATATCTTGTCACCGCACCGTGTTTCTGATCCCTCCTCGTAGCAGTTTTTGTAATTCAAAAAAAAAAAAAAAAGCAAACGGTAAGTTAGTAGTTCTGAGCTGTGGTAGCCTGTGAAAGATAAAGAGACTAGAAAGAAGCCAGCAAAGACATGAGGGGGTGGGGGGATAGGAAGTACTCTGGGGGCGGCAGAATCGGACCCCCCCCTCCCCTTCCTCACCAGCAGCTGACGTCAGAGTGTGTTAGGTGCGTGGGCTGAAGGGCGGGATGGATGGGGCGTGGGGGCGAAGGAGTGGGAGGTAATTGGAGGGGCGTTACATTGACTCACCAAGCGACAGTGTACAAAAATAAAATCCGTGGGCAGGGAAATGGCACAGTCTTTTTTATACATCTCTCCCTCCACCAAGAGGACTGCGGAAATAACAAAAATGACATATGTTTCAGCTCTGACGTCGATCTCCCTCACTTCGTCTTGTTTTTTTTTTTCTCTCACTCATCCTAGTTTCCTTCTTCTTTCTGTCTCACTGACTGTAACCCAACTTCCTTTCACTCCCTTTCAGCCTCTCTGTTTCCTACCATAGCTTATCTTCCGTTGTCACTTTTATCTAGTCGGTTTATTTCTGAACGTTCAACTCATAAGTGCAAAATCCTTACTCCAGTAAATCCAGCATCTTGTTTATCTTCATGTATGTTATTACTGAATTTATGTTATTAAATTTTTGTTTTGCTACAATATTGAATTGTACATAAGTTATTTTATTATTGCGGGTTGTTAAATCAAGTGGAAACCAATCTAGGGTATTGACTCTGAAGGAGTAAAGGTCCTTAACAAATAAATGAATAGTAATTGTTTGGCCTGTAATCACAGAAGAACCACATTTTGTGCTTTATGGGAGCTACTGATGATACTGTGATAAAATGATCGTTACATGCAGAGGTGACAAGTGCACACAAAATCAATCACAAGTAGCATTTAGGATTTATGTTAACTGGACAGTCATAGCTCTTCATTACAATTTGATTAAATGCATTTGTGAAATAATCTTGTCAGAATGCAGTTTTAAAAATAAACACGGAAGCTTTGTTTGAGTTTTGCACTCTGTTGAGATCCTGTACATGATATGAAGCCAAAGAAAGTATCACTGAAGATTGTGACACATCCAGATCCTTGATTTATTTACAACCCGTCACCTGCCAAAACCATTATCTGTGTGTACTGCAGTGCACTGTGGGTAACTGCCAGGATTTGACGTGCTCACACTAAATCAATCATGAATGCTAACAAAGTCAACAAAGATTTGTAATGTGATCCCTGTATCAAAAAATTAAATAGGCTCCTTACACTTTGAATATTGTGCACTTTTTCATACTCAGCAACTTGTGTTAATGATGTAAATCACATGTAAGATGTCTTTTGAATTTGAATTATATGGGAGAATCTCTGACTTCCTCTTCTGCAGTCCACTAGCTTCAATCAGTGAACCTCAACTATTATAAATCTTTGCTGACTTTTATGCATAATAACTATTCTGGTGACTAAAGCAATGTGCTATTCCATTTTTGTGTTAATAGCATGAAAGGCATGATCCATGGCCGTGCTCCCTAGCAGATGCTTTGAAAAACTGATTTTAAAAATAAATGTGAAAGGAACGTTTGATTTTTAGCCATCACCCTGATAGCAGCTTAAAGGCCTAATTCCCCATGCAAATATATATAAAAGGCGAGGCTTAATTTACCTTAATTTTTCTTGTACTCACATTGAGCCAGCTCACAGTATGTGACAGTAATGGGCTTTAATCTGTCACATATTTATAGTGCGGATCCACTCGTGAATGACAGAACCACCTGCTTCCATATTGAGTTGCTGCAACACTGTATGGTAATGCTGGAGTGTCAGTTTAGTTGTTGTGAAAACAGTAATTCTTCTGAAAGTGACTCATAAGCTCACAAGAACCTCTGAGGAGCCATCTTTTTATAGATGCCCATGATCTTGGTGTATGTGTTGTGTCATATTACGCATATTGCCTTATTTGATCAGCTTCATTTTCCTCCACAGATTTCGAGAGTAAAGTGGAGAGGAGGGGCTCGATAACAGCATGCAGGAGTAGCAGCCCCGGCATCACCAAAGACGACTCCAACCACAGGGGGAAATGAAAACGCTCAGGGGTTACAGGGAACTTGCGCTCAGACCTGCCACTGAACTGCACTCAGTCTGCTCCACAGGCTGTAACTGAGCAGGTTTTCCACGTGTACTTACATCACTGACGTCATGAGCATCCGATGTGGAGGAGAAGGCCATCATCAGCATCAAAATCAGTATAGTAAATGTCTGAATTTATCAGCGATTGACATCACAAACTCGCTTAAGGCAGTGACCTCCAAAGCTGAAGCTGTGTAACAAGTCTAAAATGCTCTGTGTTACCTCTGTATACATGACAGACAGCTTTGTTTTATTTTTTATTTTATAATACACATGGGCTGTGTGGACTGCCAGTTTGGGGGAGTGGAAAAAAAGGGGCAAAACTGATTTGAGTCACATGGCTTGTAAGAAATTGATTTATTTGGAAAAACGTTTATAAGGATGCTTAAAAGAAGCTTCACAATATTTCATGGAAATCATTTCTGGAGTACAGTGGCACATTGTGGGGAGTTTGATTAGTTTCAAATGAAATGGCTCTGGACAGCAGGGGGCGCCATAAGAAAAGGGGCACTACAACTTACTCCCATATAGTTTCACTTGCCCTTGAGTGAATAACACCATCATGTAGAGGAAATTTGGATTTTCAAGGAGATATTTCACAACATTTGCAGACTAACACAGTATAATAACACATTTTCTCTGCAGCCCGTCACTCTCAGGAAATGGTTGCCACCAACAGATAGTAAAGTCAGACTGTACAGACATGAAAACAAGCACAGGACTTAAGTGATATTCCTTAACATTAAAAAATATAGTAGGTAGATGAAATAGAACTAAAATTAGAGTGTTTGTGGTATATACTGATTTAGATTTCCTTGTACAGGGACACACACACACACACACATACCACATCACATTCAGAGGCCTTTTGTTCTTAACTGCATCAGTTCCCATCATGCATTTGATTTGAACAGGCAGGCCGAGGTGTACAAGATGTAGAGCTGTGGGTCTTGGTTATCCTCTCTCTCTCTGTCTTTCTATCATGATATTTTATTTTATTTTTTACAAATGGCTGAGATGTTTTTTGCAGGAGACAATACTTAAAGCTTTTGTTTGGCATTTTTGCTTTACTGAGGCATTTGGTACAGTTCTATACTGATTAAACACAGATTTTATGTGAAAATGTATTCAAAACACCTTTGCTAAACTCAGTGATGTATTATTTATGAAATGATAATAATAATGTGATACTTTCTTGATCCCCATTGGGAACTTCTCCTTACACTCGCCCCCCTCCACAGGGAAATCAGGCCCAGTAGGGGTTCAGTGTCTCTCTCCAGGACATTTAAGCAGGGTGCTTGTTCATCTGGCTGAAAATCTCTCTTCTGCTCACTACAGATACACTTAAACATCATGACCTGACAGAACTACTTTGATCCATGATGCGACTTCTGTGAAAACCTGTTTAAATTCTGGATTATAGCAGTTTTTTATTAAGAGTTCACCCATTTACTACAGCCTATTCATCATTTCACATGGTGATTACAGTAGGTTTTTTTAGAGATACTGGAAACTTTTGGCACTGTACAAAACAATCACAAAATGTATGTTTTGGATAATAGCTGTAGACTTAGATATTAACTTCTAACATGGTGTCATGTGAAAACCCCATTTCCAAAACAATGGTTTTGTGCTTAGATTTTTTTTTTCCACAGGGCCACTTATCTCTCTTCTAGAGGCTCTACAAACAAAAGGAAGGAACAAAACACACATGCTTCAGCTGCTTGTGGTTTAATGCAAGTGATCTCATGGTGCTTTATTTTTGATACAGCCGCTCCTACAAACGATACCAACCCATCTGGCCCTGGTTTAAGGAATCATTTCTAATGTGTTCAGACTAAATGCTATGACAAGGCTCATGTTGATGATTTGATTTTTTTAGTCTGTGTATTTCTGAATTACAGATTCTGACAATGAGGTAGCTTGCAGTGCATCAGTTTCACCTGCGTGTCTCGAGCGTTAGATAACCTCCTCAGTTTATGTTGCAGAACAGATAATTTATTTTGTTAAATCTCAATAAATGTTATTTTATTGCTTAAAGCCATGTGTCATGCTTGTATTTCAATCCCTTCAAAGAACTGTTTGCCCCAGGAGTTTGTCGGTTGGGTTTTGAGAAATCTGATGTGTGGTAGAGGCTGAAAGGTTTGCGTCACGCAGCCAGCAACACCTCTGCTGTGCTCTTGTTCGCTGCTTCCAGTTCTGTGCAGAGCGTCAGGCCTGCACAGACGATACTGGCATGACTCACCTGTGGCTGTGATGTCATGAGAGCCACTCAGTGCTCTTCCACACACACACACACACGCTCTCTCTCTTCACACAGAGAATATGAGGACACACAATCTAGTCAGACAACTCCAGGCCCTTTTGTTACAGAGGGCTTGTGGTTTCTCCTGTAATGCTGCACAAAACACATGAACCCAGTGAATTTTCAATTGCTGATCGTCCTGAAATTAAACTTAGGATTTAAAACCACAAACAGTAATCACTTGATTTTGCTGTTGCAAGATTAACACCAGTACAGTGTAGTTAGCAAAATATATAAATAAATAAATGTCAGTATACAAAAATTTTTGGCTTTGGATGTTAAAGATTGAAAGTTAATCATTGACATTGTTACAGTAATTGTTTTTATGGACCTGATTCATAAAAAAGCTGCTTAAGATTTCTCTAGAAAGGCAGTTATAACCACAGTTGCATTTAGTGCTGTTGAAAGGTATGAGGAATCAGCAATCACCGACCAGGAGCAAAATCTGAGTCTATTCTCAGCCAAGGCTCTTTTTCTGAGTGACACTGAGAGCTGAGATGCACACCACGGATCATTTCTATCTTTTCTAGTCTTTTTACAAAGGAATGTATCTGTAATAACAAGCCCAGTGCATTCAAAGGTTTCACATTTATTATCAGAATCATCATCCAGGATTTTAACCTTGCTAATAAAATATTTCTACCACACACTAATAATCAGGCAACGGTTACATGGATCTTTAACAAGGCCAAAAGCATTGACGTCTAAATGTCAATGTAACAATGGAGCAGAAACAGGTAGTTTTATCTAGGAGATAAGGTTCTTATTATTAACTGAATCAAATTTAATGCTTGAACATTTTAACTGAGTTAGGAGGTGGCGAATAGTGATTTCCATGGTGCACAATATGAACACAGACATTTGAAGTAATTAATTGCACAATGAAGGGCAGAAACAAGTAGAAACCTCTGCTAACATCATCTGAGTATCCACAATGTACATTAAATGTACAGTAAGAACATTATGTCATCTTAGACCTACATGAGTGTCGAATGTAAATCCTCTTTAAAACACAGAAGCACAAATTAAAAATCAGCACATTTATACCTAGAGGCAAACAAAAGTTATGTGAAGGTGAAAAATACATTGGTTAGTGATCTTGGACATCCTGGAATGTTCTTTAAAATTAAAAGCTATCTATGGCATCATGTTGTTCCATTTACTTAAGATCATCAAAACGTCATGCCTTCAAGTCCATAAATGACACAATTCACATTTGTGGGTCATCTCATTATCTTAGTCCCATTGATCAACTGCTTTCATACCAGAATATGGCACTGACAAAAACTATACATCATTAAACGCTACAGCCCCAAAACTAGAAATCTGATAGGCTGTAAAAGAACAGGAACTACAGATTGAGAGTCAAGCATAAAAGAGCCTTTAGAAATGCAGGCCTTTTGTTGTCTGTGACAAATTAGGCCATTTGTTGAAATAATTTATTTCCCTCTGAGGATAATTATGCTCTTACAGGCCTTCAGTCTTTGTCCAGACATGCCGGTCGTACATCTGATGCTTCAGGCGCTCTCCAAGTGCATGTAAGCTTCTATCATGCAGGAAATCTAATGTTGTGTCTATTGTTATTAGATGGCTGAGTATTATACGCACCAGACTAGAAAAAGCACATTTTCTGGTGCAAACATTAAGCATCAATACCACAATTTTTTCTTCTTTTTTTTTTCTTTTTTTAAATAACAATGAAGTCATTGGGTGAAGGATGGAGTATGACACTTCAGAGAATGTGAAGAGGTTTTGAATAGAAACTGCCTTCGACTAGCTTACTCTATTGAATAGTTTAGGGTGACTATTTTACAATCAATAATTGTATATACAATGGAAATGTATATACAATTCCATTCAATTTACCTCCATGCATTTTATATATCAAAGACAGAAATAATCCCTCTGTGACAGACAGTCGAGCATATCAAGTCGAGTTCAATTTGAATCCAGTTTACAAGAAATACTGAAACTGAATTATTACTATAACCTTAGTCTGTGAAGTAAACTCATCAAAATGTCAAGCTACTTCGCCCACGCTGTAGGCCTGTATCATATTAAAATATGTCCTACACATGAAGAGGAAAATGTAAGAAAATGTGTTTGTCTAGGTGATGTGAGTGTGGAGATGTCGCAGGAACTCTCCTCTGGTGGTCGTGTCTCCAGGGAAAACAGCCTGGCAGAAATCACAAACATGAGACTGCAAAGCCAGATCTGACATCAGCATCCCGCCTGCCGGGCACAGAAACTCAGTGTCCAGGAAAGGGCTCCCCGTCACAGGCACCTAACAGGACATGGAGTTTGTTAGACAGAAATCCATCGTTACAGAGACAAATGGGAGACACAGGAGTCAATGGTCCAAAGATGGATGAGGGGGAGACAACTTTAGTACATACCCTAAATGTTTGTGGCTTCCTGTCCCCCACAGAATGACCTGCTTGCCTTGGAGATTCTGAAACAGAGGAAGAAGCTCCGTGCCACCCAGAGGACTCCAGGGCTAAGACGGGCGGGACTTTCTTGTCCTCCTTCTTGTCCTCTTTTCTTTGACGGGGCACATCCACACAAAGCTTACTCATATCTTGGGCAAGGAGATCGGAGAAAGTCCCCACACCCCTGCAGAGATGATCAATGCCACACTGCGCTGTAGCGTTTTGTGTTGTGATCGCTAGGGGATTTGGATCTTCACGGCAATCGACAGGAGTCCCTTGGGTGCACTGGACAGGGATGGACACCATGTCACCCAACTCTCCATTAGGAAGAAAGGTACCTGCAGACAGAGAATATTAGGTGTGATCAGTCAGTGTTTCATGATTGATCTCTGTTTATTAGCACTGACTTTAATTTACATCTGGACCTCTCTCTTTCTGCAGGGCCTTTGTGAGTTGCTGCAACAGAGCCGCTTGCTTCAGGCACAGTGATCTCAGGCGAAGAAACTCCTGGTACAGTTCCATGTATGCTTCCTCCATCTCAACAGCTCACAGATCTGCAAACTAGCAAATATCAGAGAGGAGTTTACAATGGGTTTTATGGTACACATTACTAATATACAGACAATTTAAAGGAAAAACCAGCATAAAGTGTCTTTGTAAGGTGTTGGCCCACCACAAGCCACCAGAACAGTCAGTCCACCTTGGTATATATTCTTCATGTCGCTGAACTCTAATGGAGAGATGAACACCATTTTTACAAAGGATACTGTACATAGAGATGGATATTATGGTGGGGCTGCAGTGCATAAACCCCTAATTACAAAGACAAATGCACATTTTTATTTATTTATTTGGATCCCCATTAGTCACTACCAAAGGTAACAACTACATTTGAGAGTTCAGTGGTGCAAAAACCTTCGGCACTGGTCTATAGAGATGTGGAAAAATGTGATCCGGTCAAATGAGTCATCTTTCAATATATAATCCACAAGTGGGTGAGTGCATGTGTGACGCACACCAAGAGAACAGTAAAGGCCTGAATGCTGCACCCCTGTAGTGAGGGGATCCGCTGGCTCTGTCAAGCTGTGGGGGGCATTTTCCTGGCAAGGAGGGAAGGGTCACTGCAAATACATGATACAAAGTTATTTTGAGTGATTGCCTTTATCCTATGATGAAACATTTGTATCCAGATGGGAGTGGTCCCTTCCTGGATGACAATGCCCCCATCCACAGGGCATGAGGGCTCACTGAATGCTTTGATGCGCATGAAAATGATATAAAGCATATGCTATCGCCTTCAAAGTCACAAGATCTCAACCCAGCTGATGGGAGATTCTGAACCGTCCTGTTTGACAGCATTCTCTATCACCATCATAAAAACACCAAAGGACGGATTATCTTTTGGAAGAATGGTGTTCATCCCTCCAGTACACTTCAGAGACTTGGACAATCTATGCCAAGGCACAGTGACACAGTTCTGGCGGCTCATGGTGGCTCATGGTGGCCCAACACCGTAACAAGACACATTATGTTGTTTTTTTCCTTAAATTTGTCACCTGTCAGTATCTACAATATATAAATTGCTAAATATCGCTGCTGTCCAGTGAAAACCTCGTATCTCCAAAAAGTCAACTTTTCAGAAACTAAGAAAAACAGTCTTATTTTTAGCTTGACAACTGGATATTTTTCAATTTATAAAATAAGTTTTGTAAAGGTTTCATAACCCAAAAGGTTTGTAGAACTTTATAAACCCACAGAGGAGCAGGTAAATGATGAAATGAAGTTAAAACATTAAAATCACTAAATCTGGAGATACAAGGTTTGGACTGGACAGCGATGATATCAACTTTGAAATATCCAACTTATTCAATATTCGGCAGCCCAAGTATTCATGCAAACCTACTTATGCAAGCCTGTTACCCTGGTCTTCGTCTCTCTTCACTGGCTCCCTGTAAATGCATGAATTGACTATTAAATCCCACATCTAATTTGCAAGTTATACGATATTGCAGCTCAATTATATCGCTGATTTACTTACTACTCATAAGCTCATCCATCCTCTCCCCTCATATGATGCTGGGCTTCTTGTCATTCCCTGCGACTGAAAGAAGACACCTTGGGCCGGAGCCTTGTCGTATCAGGCCCCCTCCCTCTGGAACAGGCTTCCTGCCATTGTCAGGGAATCAGACACTGTCTCAGTATTTAAATCCAGACGCAAGACCCATTTATTCAGCACCGCCTACGACAGATTTTTGACTGTGAAATCCATTCTTCAGATGAGCCCTTTAAATAGCGCAGCAATGGCAAGTCAGTGGCTCCCTAGGTGGGTTAATGGAGGAATATAATGTTGTGTAGCATGAAATCACAATAAGTACAATGAGATAAGTACACACTAGGAAACAGCTACGCATTTTCTGTTCATGTGTTATCTAATGAAAAAGTACCTCTGTAAATAGAATGCAGTTGTGACAGAAAACGTCAAACATGAGGAAGTAACTCTTGAAAACAGGGAAGTGAAAGCCGTTTAGAAAGAAAAAGGGATGTGGAGCTCCCTCACATAGTCTGTATGAGTATCTGCAGAAACTTGCAGCGTTTTGCATGGACTGCATGAAACAGGAAGGAATCAGATTCTACAATAAGAATGTACAACTTGATTTGTAGGTCCTACTCTTAAATTGAAAAGCATTTCTTAGCTTTCTAAAGCATTTCTTAAGTACGAAGATTGTCATCTGAACTTTGTCCTCCCAAGATTTCTTCCATTTTTTTCCCCATTTTTTTCTTTGCATCGACTGTACTGAGAGTCTAAATCATGCTACTAAGTGTCTTGTGCTTTGTTTTGATCCCTCCTGTTTGCTGCTACATAATTTTTTGATTAATTAGTGACTAGTTAGATCAAATCCTTTGATATAGGCTTCATAGGAAGCTCCATATGAATAACAAATGTACTTTGAACTTGAACAGAAAAAAGCAACTCCCTTTACAACAAGCAAATGTCAGAGAAAGAGGCAATAACAGCGGCTACATGCACAGAGATTCCCACTAGGTCAACTTATGTAAATGTTAAAACTCAGTTAGAATAACCCAGTTAAGCTTATACTCTGATTATGAGAAACCCAGTTAAGATGCCCGGCGTACTCCCACATTGTGTTATATTACTCTTGTCCCTTTTGGCTTCCAACACCTCTGAAAACTGAGACCTGCACAGTGTTAATGGCTATAATATCTGATATTAAAAAAACGTGGTGAGCAGAATTTATTATTACTTTTGAGATCATCACTAAGTAAAGATCAGGACTCTTAAAATCCGCAAGGTGTTTCTGTCCTCATGTTTAATCTATATCAATGCCCTTTAATACTCTGTAAAGTTCTGTGGAAAACCTCTTTTGTTAAAAGGACTTGAGAATTATTTTTCATGTGCTTCATTTCATTTCTACATATCTTATTTAGTTGATCATGTATTTCTGAATAACAATAATATGACAAATTGTAAACTATATTACTAACTTGTTCCCCTTTGTGTTTTAGACGGTATTGATGTTGTTTTGATGTTGAAATCCATTTCATTCAATTTCTCTCTCGGTTTCATTCAAAACGCGGAAACCAGACCAAAATTCATCTTGTGTTGGTATGTAACTTAACTTAACCCCGTGACAGTCCATGGTGATTCGCCATTTAACTTTATCAGTGAGACAAACAGCACATGACAAGCTTTGTTTGGGGTAATTTTCCATAGATGAGAGCCGATAATACATGATGATGAAGTGTAATTAGGTTACTTACAACTAAAGTGGGTGATATTTTCCCCAGACGAAACTGTCGATGTACCACATACCACAGGACGCGTTGACTGAGTGACGGTCACCAGTGCCACAGCAGATCCGCATTTTGTCTAAATGACGTCACCCATTCATCATACTGGTTGTTCCACTGCGTCAAGATTGCAGGGAACAACACAAAGCGATACTCCGTGGCACTTCCGCCACCAAAATAAAACACAAAACATTTTTTAAAAGTATTAGGTAATACTGAGAAACAAAACCCATATACAAAATCAACCCCTAATCAAATTTTATCAGCCATATAAGCTACTTAAAGCCTGTACAGCTTCAGATTTACATTTTCTAATGCTACACATTTTCACAAGTTGTTCAATATGTATTCTGTGTTTGAGTCACTTTCATTTTTGGGAGTCCAACAGACCTAATTTGATAGTTTTGAATAAATTCTGAACCAGGAATTTCCACTGTAGCCCACTAAAAGCAACGCTGTACTTGAGCCTCCAAGTAGGACTTTTCCAAAGGAAACAGACTGGAATTCTTTGGGTCCAGTCTGGTAAATGCAAGAAAACAAAACCACAAATACAGATCTGAATAAAGCACCAAGAGGAACCAAAACAGTCAAGTGGAAAAGACTGACAGTCAGCAAATCACCTCTCAGTCTGTTTTTATTGATAGAATCATAAGGAATTAGATCAATTGTACTGAATGCATGAAGAGCAATTGAGATATAAATAAAAATACAATAAAAAACAAAAAAAAACCCTAAACCGTAAGCAATAGTGATGATGGTGATGACGATGATGATGATGATGATAAGACAGGACTAATGTGACACATAACTGTTAAAATTTCTTTCCACTTGCCGCCCTGCATAGCCACAGAACAGCAGCGCTGTGGTCTTGCTCAAGGACACTTCAGTAGGGCGGGTCTTTGCTGAAACGCAGATTTAAACCCAGGACCTCCAGATGAACTCCAGCAATGGTGGCTATTGCTGCTCATGCTGACTACCCAGTTCCTCTATTTATAGCAGTCAAACTGTTGTTGCTCAGCTGGAAACATAAAACACATCACTTCCTGTGCGCAAGAGGATTTTTCTGGGAAAGCCGTGTACCTGACAGCCGCTGTTTAGAGCAGCAAATGTAGCAAATGTAAACACTTTCATGAGCTGGGTAAAGGTTGAATCACCATGTTATATAAATCAATGACAGAGAGTCATGTCACAGATTATTACTTTATTATGGGAATGGCTTATGGAAATGTCACAGATTATTACTTTAAGCACACCTTCTCATGCATGTTTCTGGTAAACTTTTGTGTCCAACGTTCAAACAAAGTACAAACAAGCATTTCATCAGTCGTCTGTGTTATTTTCATTTTTTCTGGAGCATCTTTGAAAAGTTTTTTGCCATGGAAGAGCGTCTTACATCTTAACATACATCTTAAATGAAATTCATGTTTTTCCTAAGAGTTCTGTCAGTATTTTAAAATATGAACACCTCCTCCAAAGCTTCCAGAGATTGTTGACTAGTCTGTTAATTAAAATGCTCCATTGATAGCGACTGTGAGGCTGACTTTGTGTATTCACTGCGTGTTTGTTTGAGCTTTTACACCTGGTTTTGAGATCAAGACAATTTTGAATGGGAGTGATTCATTTCCATCATCCAAGCAACGATTCTTCTCCAGAAAATGCCTCATTTGACACATGAAGCAGTTTCCACCAAAAACAGATGTCTCTTTTTTCATGTCTGTTTTAAGACTTTGTATGAAAATCACCTCCATCAAGGGAAAGGGAAGATATGAACAACTGACAGAAAATACTGTTTTGTTAATGATTTTGTTTTTGTTTTTTTAAATGCCAGGACTAGAAATACATGACAGAGGAGCCTGCAGCCCTGTGAAAACTCAAATATTTTTGTTTTCACGTAGAGGAACTCACTGCAAAGAACAGCTGATCTCTTTTGTTGAGTTTATATTAGTGACAAAGATGCTGTGGCAAACTAAGAAGCCGTCTTTGTTTAAAAAGATAGAAATTAACAGGTTTACACCTCATCAACCTGCTGGTTGGATATTGGATTTTGTTCATTTTATTCCGTCTTAATAAAAACAAAATAAATACAGTACAGAAACGCATTTGGAAGTTCCAACAACAGCCGAGTCACACAAGTGAGTCCTATTCCACTGATGTGTCCAGATATGGACAGACTAAACATTTAAAGCTGTGCTAGGCAATTCCACATGTTGGCATCCCCAAATAGCAGCCAGAGGTAACTGATTGAATTTTGAGGACTTTAATACCCAGTAATACTGTACCATGGTATCAGTAAACTGATCGCTCCTCGGCGCGACATTCTTCTCGGTGGGTGGTGGAGCTGATAAACACTTTAAGCCGTTGCTGGTGAGTCCAGGTTTTTCTGGATGGAGTGCTGTCGTAGCGCAGCATAGGGATAAATTTTGCATTTTGCTGTCAAGTTTCAAATAGTCATTTCCTCCTGTCAGAATGGATTTTCTGTCAGTGGCCACAGGCAACACTGAAATTTAATTTGGTTAAACTGAATCTACAGGATTAAGTTAAATTACACTTTATTGATTCCCGTGAGGAAATTTGTCCTTTGCATTTGACCCATCCATCATGGGAGCAGTGAGCAGCCACAGTGCAGCGCCTGGTGACCAAATCCAGTTAAACAGCCAGTGCCTTGGTCAACGGCACTGACAGGAGAACTAGCCTACCACATGTACCAAACACGTCTTTTTTGATGGTTGGGGAAACGCATGCATCTGCTTCCCACAGAAACACACGACATGCAAACTCCACGCAGAAGAGACCCAGACCGGCCAGGATTTGAACGCAGGAACCCCTTTCTGTGAGGCAACAGCGCTAACCACTGAGCCACCACGCTGCCTAAGCTTAAGTGCTTTACTTCAGGTTATACAATATATTGGCACTATTTGATCCTTAGGGGACAGTTGTGTTGAGCTGCAGCCTCCGTGAACAGTCGTCCATGTGAAAATGGGAGTCAGATTTAAGATGCCACAGTGGTATGTGCAGAGGGAATGGTTTTGGGTGTTCGGCAGCATGCTGAATGTGGCTGATATTGGTTTAAAAATAGAATAAAATGCTGATTCTAAAGCAGCAGAGCACTGTGGGTAACAGATAACCACCATACCACCCATACACCCAAGAGGTGCAGCCGATTTTGACCTCAGTGTCAACCCGTGTTCAAACCTTAAAGGATGCCAGCCCTCTCCACTTCAGATGTGTTACGTAAGTCTGTGCAGGGGATTTCACTTAGCCTCCATCCCTCTGACACTGAATACTGAACATGTCATTGTCATGCTGCCCCTCTGTTACATTGTGTGAAAGCCTGCATGCTAATTCCAGTTTAAGACCCGCGGCCCGGGCTCAGTTTCTCAAGTTTCCACTGTGGTGCCTCATCGCGTCCAGGACACTTAATGAGACGGAAATTCTCGACAGAGTTCAAAAACTGTTTTTCCGCGTAACAGTTATGAGGCTGGTAGGAATTTCAGAGCACAACTCGCAGTCAAAGCAGGCAAATACTTTATCCACATCACTTCGAGCAGCGTGCCTGAATCGCTGACTACTGTTGTTGTTATTAATATATGTTGTACCCTGTGCCTCCCACCTGCACCAGTGTGTTTGCTGCTTTGCACCATGTGTTCGCTCTGACCTTGAACCTCCTGTCCGTCCCTCCCACCCAACCTTACCCCCATTCCCCGTCCACCAGCCCCTCTGCACCACCACCACTTTGCACTTGATCCCTATGTTGGGACTTTCT
>OMLF01011687.1:20999-84290 GCA_900302615.1 Holocentrus rufus
CTCTCTCTCTCTCTCTCTCTCTCTCTCTCTCTCTCTCTCTCTCTCTCTCTCTGACACACACACCCACATCTTTGTAATAGACCAGTATTTTTTTTATGTTATATATGATTGCAATACAATGCTAATGGAGTTCTTTGAATGGTATGCTAAACACACAAACAAAAAACAAACACAAGCTAATTCAGTTATTTGGCTACCTAAAGATGCCTCCTTTTTTTAATTACTGTAAAGTTATGTGTTTTGTGTTAACAGATGCCCCAATAAAGAGCTTTTCTTTTTTATTTAATCAAAACTTAACTTTGCCAACTTGTGGTTTGCAAAGTAAGAAAAATCACCAGCCTGTAAAGTGGTGCATTACACATCTGCAACAGTGGGGAAAGGCATGATGAAAACATAAAGGAGCGCACTGGGCTTACAGAAAACAGTAGCAATGCTCATTATAATATGTCATGTCACAGCAACATAATTAGAAACAATATTTTATGGTTTACTGTACTTTAGAGGATCGGTTCAATATTTTGTAGGCCATAATAAAATGTAGATACCCATCATTTATAACAGTGCATAACACAACCTCACCACCAGCTTTAGCAAGAACAAACTTACTACTCTGCTGCAGTTTCTGGCTAACCTTCAACACAATCTAACACTCCGTTTTCAGCTTCAAAAATGTTATAAATGTCCTTTTTGAAAAGAGGAAACTCACAGCACAGTCAAATACATCTTTAAATTCTCCACTCCCAAAAAATGATTGCAGGTGGTGCTTTTTAACAGATTTTTTTAGCATTTACGATAATATGCTGCATTGTAACTATCCACAAATTTCTGCCACTATGTCCACTAATGCTGCGTTCACTTGAACTTGGAACTCTGAATTTCCATCTTGTAAATTTCCAGCCTGCAACAACATGGCATTTACTGTTTCAGCTTGGGATAAATGAATGCTCACAAAAAGAAAGTCAGAGTTTTCCTCCACAGGGAATACCAAAGAAAAGAGCATCCATTTTTGCTGGGCTGGCACTGTGAACTCCATGTTGTCACAGGGCAGAAATTTATAGACGGAAATTCTGAGGTCTGAGTTCAAGTGAATGCAGCATTAGCAGCAGAACAGTGTGGATGTATAACTTTACAAGGCAATGTATTATCATAAATGGGTTATAAGACCCGTTAGAAAGTACTGTTTGACAAAAAAATAAAATAAATAAAATTGAGGTGGAGAGTCTTAAGACATTATTGCTTGTGTTGTGAATTTCCTCTTTTCAAAAAGGACATTTAAAATGGTTTTTGAGGTGGAAAAGGAGTGCTCTGTTGGATCGTGATGAAGGCAGGAAGCAGAGCGCTAAGTTTCTCCTCACTAAAGCTTGCTGTGACATTGTGTTATGTGTGTATGATTATAAATTATGGGTATCAACATTTTCATAGAGCTTGGATTTAAGAATGCCAAACCTATGTTTTGAGTGTATTATGTTTCTATCAGGGAGAACTTAGCACGGTATATTTTTTAGTCCTGCCATGTATCTGGAGAATATGCACAAGCACAGTTCAAAAATATGGTGACTGGTATGTTTGTGCAGCAAATCACCATGACAAGTGATGCCACAAACTAGTGGACGGCACATAGTGTTTCGTGCATACAGCAGTAAGGCTAGACTTCGTTCGTGGATCCAAAGTGTTGCATGTCAGGGCAGAGGTCAGCAGGTCAATAGCAACTCCAGATGGTACATTTCCACTTTAGGAAAAAGACGGGGTCGGGAAACATAACTTCAAACACGACACATTGACACCGCATATATTTTGAGTTGGGTCTTCGCAATGTGAACGAGCTGAGGCTGTGACCTGTCACGGACACGCACCCGCATCACAGTCAAAAAAACACAAACATACAAACTCACCGCAAAAGATCAAAAAGATTAATGCAGCTGTCTCTTCCATTAATATGTCAGTGGAAGATCAGATCAAAAATATAATCCCATGGTGTGGTTACAACCAAAGGCACAGTCCATTTAAATTCAGCTTGTGACTCTTGTCCGCTGTACCCATTAGGACGTGAGTTGGGCAACATGCTTGCCATTTTGTAACATAATGAACATCTCAATGTTAGCTAGCTTTCACAGTGCCTCCTCCTCTTTTCTCCTCTTGTCCCTTTTTTCCACTCTGTCTGCCAACACCAAAATCCAGATGACCGGAGCATGGTGTACAGTAGGATCAGATATCAAGCGGCTGAATGCAGTCTGTACTGCAGTCTGCTGCGGCTGAGAATGGCACACAGAGTGGAATCTGATCATGGAGGTTGTCGATATTAACGCCTTGTCTGAAAAAAAACACCACAGGCTAATAAAAAAGTAAGTAAAGGACGAGTTTTGGTCACTTTTCATCACATAATTAACAGGTGACAGTCACATATTAGGCATATATTAGAGTGCTGAGTAAGGTCAAACCTTATATTTGTATTGTATGAACTGACCAATGTATTTTACCTTTTATCAGGAGAACTGTGTTTGGCAAGGAGACATAATTTACAAAAAATGTTCCCACCAAGGACAGAACACAAAACATCCCCTTTTCCATTAATTTTGCACAAGGAGTCAGAATCTTTTATATTTTAGAATACTTAAGATGTGACTCAACATTTCATTTCAGTCTCAAATGAAGAAATAAATCCCATATTTGATCAGCTGCAGATATAAAGGAACAGCCTAAGTCTTGGATTTAAAGCTTTAAACATAGAAACTATGAGAAATCGAATTGTGTTTTTGGAAATATGAGAAAAACTATATTCTGACGATGGTGAGATGGGATGGTGATGTATCGCTCCATTTCATGTATATAAAAGATGGTAGCCAGTGATGTATTTTCAGCATTTTTTATTATTAAATATTCTCTCTCTGAATAGTTCTGCACCATATTACAAAAGCCCTCACAGTATCTCAAATTCCTTAAGTCAACAAAGATGTTCTCAAGAACTGACTGATAAAACACAAAGGGAAAGAAGTTTTCTGTGTACTGTGTTTGAACACTGGAGTGCTCTTAGCTGCTCATCTTTCATCATGTGACATTGTGGTTTGAACTTAAGAAATTACCAAATCCATGTTGAGATTAAAAAAAGGCAACATATAAAAACTGCACACACTCCTATTTAGAAGAATGTGGAAGACGACAATTACAGTAGCAAAGGCGTACAAAAATACACAGAGTTCAGGTTGAAAACACATAAAGGGTGATGTAATTAAGTGTTTTCGTTTAACAGCCAAAAAGACAAACCTAATGGTTCTAAAATATGAAATATCTCTTATTATCAGTTATGAACACAAGTCATCCCCAGCAAGAGATTTTAACTGGATTTTCAAGCATCTTTACATGTAAAGTTCAGTATGCATCTTCCATAAACACACCTCCAGAAAAGATGCAAAGTGTGTATCTAATTGTGGAAATATGGAGACTCGCTTTTCATGTTCAACTTTATCTTAGCCCTAACAGCTCCAATTATGAATTATGCTGTCTCAGGAATTTGAACAAGTGAATAAGCTTTAGTTCTCTGGGGAAGGTCCTCAGTCCTACACCAACTGTCATCGATTAAAACCTTTCCAGTCTCGCACCTGCACTGCACTCTGTATTTAAGTATTATATGCTATATTACATGCTTTTTGTCATAACATGTTTATACTCGCATTCCTCAAGCACCTCAAATCAAAAGCTGGCACCGACCTTATTTTTTTTAACATACAAAATTCAAGATCAGAAATGCTGTTGGTGATATTTGTTTCAAGGATTCTACTTTTTCCAACCTTTTAAATATGGGGTCCATGTGATATTTGGAATGAAATTTGTGAATCTGTATTCACAAAGCCTCTTTGTGGTTCAGTGATTAAGGCTTTTTTAAAGGCACTTTTACAAACATTTCCATCCTACCGGTGTAAAATCATAAGAAATAGAATTTAGTTCAAAGTTCTGTTACACAGATATGTTAGGCAACGGGAGCCCTGCCAGCAACAACTTTTACAAGGTGTTGCAAAAAGGCAGTGTAAGAGTTATGGCAGTACATTTAAGTCAGTTTAAGGCTTTAAGGTGTGTAATCTGTAGTATCAAAATAAGAACAAACTTTGGTCCAAGACCTTCCACAGGTGCACGATTCGGACGATAACCATCTTTTGTGATACAACAAATGACTGCAGTATAAGAGCTTCAAATTAGTAAAAAAAAATCTTTTTGAAAACTAGGACTCTACAATTCTTTTAAAGACAGGCTATAGATGTGAGTCTGTCAGTCAATGTGCACTAAATAAATAACTACTCCAACATCCAAGTGGGATATCAAAAACCAATGCTCAAGACATCATTTTAAAGTGATTTGTGTTCATATCATAGTGTTTTTTTGGTAAAAGCTGAATACATAACACTGTATCACATCTACCCCGCCACCCATGTCCAGTTTGCAGCGTGCAAAGACAGCGTTCACACATGTTGCAAAGCAATAAAGCCACTCTACAAATGCACACAAAAAAACTACTAAACCTATCTCCTGAAATGTTTAATTTCAGCTCTGTCTGTGACAAATTCACTAAGCTGAAACTAAGAGAACCATTTTTGTGTACTTACATATGTACTAAATTCAGTTTTCAAACTTAACATTAGAAAAATAATGGTCAACGGGTCATTGGAACAGTCAGACACTTGTTGCAAGTGACAGAGTGGGGTGAAGCACACACCTCACAAAACATGTTCAGTAGAGTTCAAGGTAAAGACCTCAGACTAGGGTGTTTGCTTTCCAGCTCCTTTGTGTCTGTCATGTTTTTTCCAGAGTTGAATCATCAGTTAAGATGTTCTCTTTGTATTTATTTGGCTTTTACTCTCAGAATGGCAGGGTATCCATAAAAATCTTGTCCACAATTGGTGGAGGGGGGACCAGGTCCTCCAGTTTCAGGTAGAATATGCGCTGCAGGCCCTGGGTGCAGAGTGTCCTCAGTTCAGGGAGTTTGCCCAGCAGACGAGAAAGAAAGTTGGGCTGGATCCGGCTCGGATCGGATCCATTTCCACTCACGTGTTCCCTCAAGCAAGTGATGAGATGGTTCTGGAAGTCCTCCACCCGTTTGGGCTCTTTGAGGCCGTGGCGATCTAGATGCAAACACGTTCCAGTTAGAAACACGGGCAGGCTCTAGCTCTCTGACACAATAGATACATAATGTGCAAAAATGTAAAATTCAGGCTGTGTGTTTGAGCCTCACCAGTGATGATGACGAGCGCTGCGAGGCAGACGAAGGAGGACACGTCGAGGTTCATGCGGTGAAGGCTCTGGGAGAACTCCATGATGGAGTCGATCCAGTCCCCAAAGCTGCGGACGCACTGCATGCGGTGAAGGACGACTCCATTGCAAAAGATCAGCTTGTTCTTCTCTGGACTCGACCTTCACACAATTTGAAGCCATTAATACAATTAGCCCCTTAAAGGACCCACAGACGTATACTGAAATAATAATTAAGGTCATTTTTTAATCGTAAAGCAAACCAACCTGTATGCTAGCCGAAGGATGAAGAGCTCAACAAAGGCAGATTCAAGGAGTAGCTGCTGGTCCTCCACGCAGAAGTCTGTAAATCCTGGGATTGTCTCAGCCCATTTCCTTATCACATCCAAGGCTCCAGACAGGAGGTCGTAGAACTGCTGGATGTCACTGGCGTCCTCCTTCTCTGACAGGCTGACTTCTGTCTCCTGGTACTGAGGAGAGGGGAAACAGCTGCTGTCATCCTGTCATCTCGTCATCCATTCATTTTACATACATTCACTATAACCAGTTGGATTATTCAAAAGCACCTCCAAGACAAGTCTTGATCTTTACCTTGGAGTAGTCCAGCTTTCCGACGGTTGGGTTGGAGTCTAAATGTGCCCTGATGAGAGAAGATATGATGTTGACATGGGGGGTGGTGGATGAAGCCTCAGCCACGGTCTTAGGTTTAGAGGGTAGACGACCCCGCCGCCCTTTGAGGCTGTCTGTGCGAACAACTACAGAGATGGGGGGAAAAAAAAAAAATATTGATATATTGAACACGTTTGCGATCCTCACATGGCTGCCACTGCACCACTTGAAAAACAACTGCTGTATCACATTCAGCTTCTCTTTTTCTGCAGCTGGCACTGTAAAGCTCCAGTTACATATGTCTGTCATTCCAAGCTTTGGTTTCACAAGACTCTCATTACAACCCCAAGTTTCTCATCATCATACATTATCCCCTGAAAGGTTTAAGTGGGTCTGACATTGCATTACCTTCTTTGACCATTCCGACTGCAAGACATTTCTGGAAGCGGCAGAACTGGCAGCGGTTTCTCCGCCTCTTGTCAACTGGACAGTCTTTATTGGCGAGGCACACATATTTAGCATTTTTCTGTACAGTTCGCTGTGAGGAATAGACAAATGAGCGGGGTCATAATTCTGCAATACAAATAAAAATATGAATAATTGCAATGAATGTCGCCTTTAGTCTGTGTAACTAGGCAGAATAAACTGTGTCAAAGTTCAGCTCTGTACCTTGAAGAAACCTTTGCAGCCCTCACAGGTGCGGACTCCATAGTGTTGACAGGATGCGTTGTCCCCACAAACTGCACAGCGACCCTCGCTGGCCGCTGTGCTGCAGATCTTAGGAGACGTCATGGCTCCTTCCATTATCCTCGGGCTTTCCAGAGGGCCGTGGTCCAGGGACATCGGGGGGCAGTGAAGAGGGGAGGCATGCTGCTGAGGGGACAGAAAAAACGGGTCCTCCTGGCCCTGCTGAGGGTCCTGATGCTGCCCGAGGGGAGCGTGCTGCTCGGTTGCCGGGTTGAAGGTAAAGAAAGAGAGCTGCTGAGCCAAAGCAGCCTTATCAGCCGCCGAGGTCGGGGGGGTTGAAGAGTAGGGGCTGAAAGGGGAATCCCAGGCAGGTGTGGACTGCGGCTGAAAGCCCGGTGTTGGGGGGGAGCCAGCAGCATAAACTGGACTGTTGTAGTAGTCAGAGCCGCAAGATGACAGAGTCTCATCGAGGTAGCTGAGCGCAAAGGAGCCTGGGTAACAGCCATACACCTGGAGGTCGTCCAGCTTGAATGGCTGATGCTGCGTCTGAGGGCTGGAGCTTCCTGCTACTGCAGCGTGGTTGAATGAAACAGTCGAGGCGGTGGTTGAGGCGGTGATCTTGCAGGAGTAGGCATCAAACTCCCCCACGTAGCCATTCCCCACCAAAGTGTTGATGCTGGGCAATGAGGATGCAGACAGCTGGTCCTTTTGGCCACTGATGTCCATTACCAGTTTGGCACTGAGGTCAGGGTTCAGGAACTCGGAGCTGAAGTAGTTGTCATGGGGCAGGGTACCATACTGGGTTTGTACACAGGGCATTGCTAGGAGAGAGAATGAAGCTATGATTGCAACTGGTGAAACTTAATCTGAACAGTAGTCCAAGTAATACAGCTGTTTTTTCAGTTCATTTGCCATACCATATAAAAATGTTTTCATAATGCTTAGATGCTTAGAAATGTCTAACTGTCTAAATTATTGATAAAAGATTATACGTATGTAAATGCTACGCAAGCTACCATCAAACATTCTAATTTATTTGGCAAAAATCGATAAAAACTGGGTCATATTGCTGTAGTTCATACATGCTAAAAGTATCATGTTTTACTATCAAGCTTTCAACATTAAAGCAAGCGACTTGGTCCGATAATTTTAGTTGACTGTTTATGAATACATGTACAAAAAATGTAATGCCCTGGTAAAGTGAACAACTGCTTTAATGCGTCAACATTTTTCAAATCTTTCTCAAAACCCAGCCGAACGACACTTCAGCACCTTAAACAGACACATTCTCATTTCTCATTGCATGCCCTTCACTAACTTTAGGACCTGTCAGTGCTGCTCAGAAAATGTAGGAGGTGGTCAAGTAAAGCAATGATATTGTGTTGCTGGCTTTTAATGCTTTGGAAACCTCCTTCAGAGGAGGGCAACCCTCTTCCACAAGGACTGTACGAGGGTGTGCAAGAGATTGTATTTCAGGGTGGGCTAAATGCCAGCTGAAGCAGGAAAGGTGGCAAAGCCTGTGTGTGTGTGTGTGTGTGTGTGTGAGTGAATGGATGTGTGTAAGTGTTAATTCTCTTATTCAGCCGCTCAGTCCAAAAGTGAAGCACACCTTTAGAGTCACTTTTTGAAATGATTGAGTTAAGCTCACCATTAAAATTGACCTGTTATAGAAATCAATGGGAAAAATCACAGTTTCTTAGTCTAGTAAACTGCCCGATTCCCTTGTTGAAGTGCCAAAAATATTTTTTCTGTTAAAATAAATTCAGCTTGTATTACAGCATAAGCCTGCTGGTACCACACTTAAAACCGAAGAAACATTGTTAACTTGTGAGAAAGACAATAAATGAAAAAATAATGAACTACCCCTGCTAAATATCTACATGTGAATATAGACCCCAGACAGTTGATATGATAGTGACACAGTTGTGAACATCTACTCTGCCACATGTGAGATTTTACAGCACAGTAGTAATTGTAGTAGTCTCAATACTTCATGTATCCCACTCTGCGAAATTTACTAGTTAATAATAACAGAAACTATACTTAAACAACTATTTGCCATGTAACACACGAGATGTTTCACTGCCCAAAAGCACTGTGCTATCAGAAGGTTAAATTATAACTCCTGAGAACAAATGAAACAATAATGGAAGTTAAAACTTTGACATAAAATAACTAAAAAACCTTAACTGCTACATAGACAACGGGACTATCCCCCCAACAGTTTTGAATTAAAAATGATATTTTCAAACATTCGGTTGTCCAACAAACTTAGTAATTAGCTTATAAGGACAGAACTCTTATCAGTCCTGCCCTAATACAGTAGGCTCTCGTATGAGCTCAGATTATTATGGAAATAATTCGGCATATAACATAACTTTAATAAAGACTGAATTTTCTAAACTGCCAGAACATCATCACCATTAATGGACCCAAATAAAGTAAGTGTGTAGTAAAGCATGCAAATAAAAGTCCACTTTCACTCACCTGATTCATTCAAATATCCGGATTTTGAAGATTTTTGTTTTCATTTATTCCAAACGAATGAAAGCCATGAATGTCACCTCTGCCAGCTGCTGTGAGCACACACACTGTGTCAGGACTTTGGAGAAAGCTACAGCAATGCATCAAGAGCCATTTAGTCTGTTTTATTTTGCTTGCATCGACAAAAAGGCGTGGCTTTGTCCATATTTGGTTAACGGGGCGGTGGAACTTTCCGGGTCATGAGCCAATGCCGTCGCTTCCACAAAGACGTTCTTCCGTCTGACGCACGCACGGGATTCCATTGACGTAAGCGCCGGCTGAGTGTCTGATCTAAATATAAACCAACAACGACTACGTTAGACACGTGGGGCTATTACTGGCTGAAATATGCTAAAAATAAACCGCAGGCTGTAGATGATGACAGTTTTTGGCTGGAAATGAAGTGTGGTGTTTTATCTCATGATGCTACAGAAAGTGTATGGATGTAGGCTTCACAATTCTCTGATTATTGTTTTATCTACACTGATTATTTTCCTTTCAGAGAAAGGATCAATATTTTTCACTGAAAAACTGTCAAATGGAAGAGAATTTTCACTCAAGATGAAATCTCTTCTTCTTTCTCTTATTTTTTTTTTTATATTTTTCAGACGCAGACCTGTTCTGTTAAAATAAAATATATGTTTCACTCAAGAGGCTCATCACTACATGATACTGAGTCATAAGACACGTTTGACTGGTACAAATAGTTTTTTTGTTTGTTTGTTTTTAGGAATGCCATTTTTAGGGGGTTCATCTTTCATTTTATTTATGGTGAACAAAACAGAGCTGTTGTAATAGCTTATTATTTCTACTTAACTCACATTTTTAAAAAAAACTATGAACTTATGATATTTATTTATTATTATTATTTTTATTATTACTATTGTTGTTGTTGTTGTTATTTGAGACAATTATTATAGCCCCTCAGCGACATTTTAATAAGCTTACTTAAAGGATAATTTGTGAGGAAGCTAGCAGACTCAGACAGTAAAAATTAACCTTGATCCAATCAGTTGTTCATGTATCACTGACTATAATCTCCATATGATTACCAGTTAATTAGTTTCTAATGATTTTCTTTTCTAAGAAAACCATTTTTTCAAATCTATTACAAGTTACACGCACTCTGTTTCATAATGCTTAAGTTTGCCTACAGGAAAACAGCACCAAATCACTTTCATTGCGTCACGTCAAACTGCTATCACAACAGTATTAGAATCAAAGATAAAACAAAAATACTTGGTAAGCACTCGTAGTATTAGTAGTATTTATGGTCTCTTTTGGTTTGTAATTTCCGAGCTCACCCTATCACACTGCAATGACATCATCAGGCAATTTGCACTATGTATTAATCACAGCTGCAAACTTTCATTTGTCAGCAACAATGTGAGCATCGCATAAGCTATCAAATCGTATGTCCTTAGTTCACCACAACGACAAGAAAAACCAATACACACACACACACACACACTTGAGCCGTCTCAGGGGTCTTTAGACATGATCTAATTAACTTCTGGTTTCTTTTTTAAGTACCAGAGAGGAGATGGATACCACATGGTCAGCTGGAGTCTAGACTCTCCCTGCAGAGTGAAATGAGCCCAGCTAATGTAGTCGCTAACACACACACACACACACACACACACACACACACACACACACACACACACATATACACAAAACACATTTACACACTTCTTATTTGGGCACATCTGTGTGGTTAAATATAGTTTGAGCTATCTAGGAGAAAGATTTGCATTTCGCTCATTTCCTTGTCTGTCGTTTCCTGTGTGCAGAGAAGACTTCCTGTGGGTGACCATACCCAACATCAGAAAATAATTGACACAAATAGGTATGGTGTCTTAATTAAGGCAGATATTCTTTACTGTTGCAGCTCAATTATGTGATCTAAACATTATACACAAATGTTTCCTTCACATTCAAGTTTGCATTCCAGTAAATATTGGTCCTTTTTCTTCTTTTACTATTTATTCTACAAAACCACTGCTGGTGCTGCAGCCAATGTAAAATGACTAGGAAAGACCTAGTCAACACTGAATGTTTAGAACAGCAAATGAAAAGCTTCCATTAATTGGAGATAGGTTGAATTACTGTGCTATTTGAGAAAAAAAAATGGACATGTATGTACAGTATATGACAATGTCACAGATTGTAATTTCCATATAGCAGTGCTTCCTTAAAATTATCTGTATATTTATGTGAGGGAGAGGGAGAGTGTAGTTTTGTAAATACAAGCAAAAAAAAAAAATATATATATATATACTGTGCCTGCTGGATTCTGCCTTTCTCTTCCACTCGCTCTCCTCTCTGCTATTTTTCCACTCTTCCACTCCACGTGTTACTCACTGCTTGAAGATGCACATCTCACCCCTGCAGCCTCAGCTCACCAACCTAAGCCAGCTGGACAGCATGTTGTCCCCTAACTACACCAGAGTCTGTTACTGCTGGACTTGGACTCCCCCTTTCTTCACTACCTCTGGACCAACCCTGCCTCTTAACCCTCCCAGCAGACTGATCCAAACAATACATTTGTACTCACCTCATGTTGTCATAATCTCAAATTGAGATTTCATGTATTAGTGAGACGTAGATTTTCAGTTTGTATAGCAATAATGCCTACTTAGAATATTTTTCCACAGGTAAATACAGTTTTTCCAGTATTTTCTTCCAGTGGTCCACATCATGGCAGCACACTTCATAATCTTAACTCAAATCTTACTCTTCAGCCTTCAAAAATAGTCAAAACTCAAGGAGAATTACTCTTTTCATACTTTCACAACAGTACTGTGTTGTAGAGGCTTGCTTCCAGGCACATCTCAGTTTTAAATATGGAATTTATTTGACCATGTTAAATAGCTGAAAATAACATTACTGGAACCATAACACATAGTAACTTAAAATACAGGTCTGTGTCACTCCAGTGTTTGCAAATTGTAAGTGTAAGTAAATCTTTCAAAGCTGCATAATTGAATGTCACACACTGTCTTTACATATATCAAAATCTCAGACAAAATTACAGTGCCAAAAAAAGTCTCAAAATCGAATAAATCTACTGTAAATGTAAACAAAAACCAGCAATAGTGTTTCAATGGAGTGTTTGAACGGCACAACTCTGGAAATGCAGACTGGGCCTTTAACTGCCCACTTATTAATATTCTGCCGATGTGACGCTGTATGTGTTTCACTGTAAATTAATGCTATTATGAGTCAAGACACAAATGTAAATGACTACTGAACAACTTGACATGAAGACAAGGTATTAAGTAAACATACAAATATTTAAAGAGAACAGATAATCAACACTTCCTAGTCTAATGTACAAGTTTTCATGAGGCTGACTCCTGAAAGTGAAAAACTTAACAGACACACCGCACAAAGCCCCATAAACATTTCATTGCATTTCTCACCTCAGTGTACAGGACAGCAGCTGCGACAGACTCCATAATGTTGCTTGTCTCTGCCTCTGGTTGGTAACTATGTATCATACCAGAAATTATATTCCAACTCCTTATATGATCAAGAAACTCCCACAAGCTAAGTTTCCGAAAAATTACCTATGACATGCATTCAAATTAGGTTTAAAATGAATTGGCCTGCGCTTTGAACAGTCAAATCATCACAAAGCATAAAACACATGCCATTTAAATGACATTTTTAACTTACACTCACCAACACTTACCGAGGCACTTACCTATACTCCCTCTCCCTCTTATACAACATAAATGACTTTTGGGTGACTTTAACCACTTTCATGTGCAACTCCATGCAATTAAAAGTTTCTTTAAAGTTTAGGTTTCTGTATAATTTGTGGTTATTTTTCAGAAGCCTAGTCAAGGGGAGAGTCTTGTTATATAGCCTATACAGCCACCTTGAGGTATACTGTAAAATGGAAGGATTTTGTGAGAGGTAATCTGTTTTTTTATTTCTTATGATGGTGGAAGCCTAGACAATCTACACCCCAACTTACCAGACCTAGAAATAGCCAGTTCTGCATTGCTACCTGTACTTTGTCCTGGTTTGGCTTAATATTTATTTAACCAGGAAGTTCCTTGAGATTGAAATCTCTTGTATGAGGGAGGTAAAACTAAACCATTCACCTCCCCTGACCAGCACTTTCAAGACTCAGCCACTCAACTAGAGCCACTCTTAATAAAACCATATTCAGTCACATACATTATATCTCACATGGTCTTTTCATCACATATTTAAGAAACAGTAAAAAACAATGACATAAAATATATTTTTCTATTAGGTAAACACTTACAGTGCACTTACAGGTTAGTGTTGTTTGACAAGGTGGCAAGTGAGGTTCAAAGACAAACAGAGGCAGTTCAGTCACTGGCTGTGCCTCGAACCGCAGATGAAACTTACTGGGAAGTTAAATGAAAATAATTACATTTACCACAGTAAAAGCTACCACAACATAAAACACAAACACATAAACGCCTGTTCATATGGATGTAAAATCAATGTGCGGTGAAACTGTGTCCTGCTCTATTTAGCAAAAGAAAAAACATAAACACTTCTGTCAACTGAGTTGGCACACAATGACGGCGATCAGACTGAAACGCTGTGAAACATGATGGCGCGCTCGCCTGCAGAGACAAAAAGCAGGTGCTGCTGTGATAACCAGCCGAAGCACAACACGCTGCATGTTGAGGTTTGGCCGAGTTTGACTTCAAACACTCGCACTGCAGCACTCTGAACACTTTGGTGTCATGTCTTGATGTTCTGAAATCGTAGGAAACTGGAGAAATTTGCACAAAACCTTTTTGATTTGGTGTGTCAGTGTGGTCGCCGCCCACGTGCTAGCTGCTTTCTGTTACGGAATAAGGTGAAATTATATTGTGGATTATGTGCAAAAGACATACACAATGATACTTTTTAAAAATACATCAGATATACACTGAGTAAGAAATAAGAGCTCGAGTATTTACTGAAATAATAAGAGGATTGGCATCCTGCATCATTTTGCCACTAATATCTGTGATCTTGTGCAGTGCTCCTCAGAGGACTGGAGGTTAGCGTCTCACTGCTGTCGTCAAGCCGGTGCTCTACTTGAGGTGAAAGAAGCCCGATGGCTTTGTTGGTGCAGCCATCAGCATGTTAGCTTGGTTCTTGTGAGTTATGTGGATCTATGATAAATAAAAGGAAACACAAGACTATAAAAATGACTGGAGACTAGCGACTTTCTCTAAAAGTGCATTACTATTTAAGCTGATGACATCAATATTTATTCAAATGGAATTGCAATTTAATTGCATTCACATTACTTTAAATTGGCACATGGGCAACCAAGGCAGTGAAATTTATACACTCTTCACTCTTGCATATTTTTGCAGTCTTGAATATAGAGGTCTTGCATTCAGCCTTTTAGTGTGACAGTGGATGGCGAGTAAAACTTACAGTGCAAGGAGGCTGCATCCAGGGCTCCCCATCAATTTGCATGGCCAGGGCTTTGTTTGTCCTGGATATGAGAGGAGTAACAAAAAGATTAAATTATACAATTTATATATGAATAGTATGTCCATATGTGTGTCTGTGTGAATAAGAACGAATATGTAGACAACCTGATGGTGATTTGAGAGGTCTGTGCCAGTCTGTGCCCAGCGCTCTTCAGCCCAGTGTAGATCTGACCCATCTCTATGACCCCTTCAAGCCCCACCACTTCCAAACGCCTATCGCTCATATCTGTAAGGAGGATGTATCAAATGTATCAAAGCATTTATAGAAAATAAACATAATGGATGTTGTTGATGGATATTGGTGGCATCTGTGTTGAAAAAGCACAGTGAGAGCACGTGAATTCTAAAAGGACAGTCTGGGTGAGTGGATGCTGGGGAGAGCAGGTCTCACCTTGCCAACTCGTTTTAAGAAGCTCCGGGTCAGTGATGACCTCAGATGGCTCCTCCTCGGACATGCTGCCTCTGTCAGGCTTCTTTGATTCACCCCAAAGGTTGGAGCCGCCATGCATGCTGGGTATGTTGAGGACAGCGATGCCCTCCAGTGAGAGGTTGCTCAGGTCCAGAGGTATCCCGCAGCACTGGTGGAGGCAGACAAACAGCTTAACATGAAACTGGCTTACAGGCATTACTACATAAGAAAAAAATCAGAAAATTATCCTTTTTATGAATTACAAATGGTTTGGTGAAACAAACACATAACTGTCATATAGATTGAGTCTCCAATTCTGACCTCAATGGTGAGACACTCCTTTATCTTCTGGGAGGCAGAGATGGACTCAGAAGTGGCAAATTCAAAATACCAAAGTTTGTTCTTCATTCTTAAAGACAACAGAGGAAAAAATTTCTTCAATATTGCTGATAAAAAATAAGCTCTATTACATTGTTTCTGAATTCCCACTCACCTGCTGTTGAACCTCTGAGGGTGTTTCTCTCTCATAGAGTGGAAACGGTGAGCAATGGAGGCGTCCTACTCAAAGGCACATTGACATACATACAGGCAAGCAGATGAGGACATATTTCTATTGTGCTGTAGCAGACATTTTACTTTGGAAATGGAATTAATTAAAGTTGTCTAATCTGACCTCCATGAGAGAGTTTAAAATGTTCATGAAGAGCAAGAGACGGTGTCTAATGGAAACTGTTCTGTTTATTTACGAGCCTTTTAATAGTTTGATATATTTTTCACTTTTTTTATACTATGTATTTGCACTGTTTTTATGACATTTGTGCATGTTTTTATTTTATTTTCTTTTGGCTAGGTGTCTCCTGGAAGCAATATTTCTATCTCATGAAAAATAACTTGTAAAACAAAGGCCAAATAATACAAACACATAAAAAAAAAAAATCACACAAGCACTTAACAAAAAGAGGTTAATCCTTTAGATTGGCCCAGATAGCAATGTGAGTGATCTGAGTACTTTCAGTTCATTACTTTGCTTCAAAGGTTTATGAAATGTGAGGTTATACAGGCAATTTATTCTAATCCCATTATAATGACCATTATTTTGAGAGCCATGATTGACTGTCATTTCAGGCTCCATAAAATTATGGCTGTAATGCTCTGTGCACTTCAACTACAAGTATGTTTTTCAAAAGTATTAATAGTTTGACCCTGGTATTTCACAGATCACAGTAATCATAATGAAATGGAACTGGTTCTTCCCTGGTAACAGGGAGTTCATAACCCGGAGGCTGTGACTCACCACTCCGATGGAGAAGTAGTTGTTGATGATCTCATAGGGCACGGGGTCTCCCACCTCTTTGGGGTCATCTGGTATCACCTGAATGCTCCAGCGGTCCAGGGGCACCACCACGCTCCCTTCAATCTCCTTTAGGATCTCCCTCAAATCTGACCCCTCATACCCTGACATGGGACAGCGAAGTCAGCAGTGAGGCAGAGTCATGACTTAGTGATGTTTGCTTGATTCTGAGTAAAACATTTGATGGTCGTACCTCCTCCCCAGCGCAGGCAGCGGGCCATGTCGTTCCCTGTGCCCAGAGGCAGGACGGCAATAGGAGGATGCACCTGGAGCTCTGCTCTGTCTGAAACCACAGACAAACTATTTAGCAGTCAAATTGGGTTTATGTTAATCTTAAACATTTCCATAAAACCAGAAGGGGCCTGCGGTACCTATAGCATCCAGGATCCACCCAACCGTCCCGTCTCCTCCACACACCAAGATCCTATACTGGTGCAGGGTGCGGAAGAAATGTAGTCTAGAACATAAACACACAACATTACTGGGAAGAAATGTAAATCAAGAATACATTTAAACTGCCAAGCCCACTCTGAACCCCACAGTGGCAAAAGAGACTACTGTACCCTGGTGCGGGACCTCCATTGGACAGATTATACACTTGACGTGGGTTCAGTAGGTATTGGAACTTCCTTAGCACTCTGTTAAAAAAAACACACACACAGTTTTGCTACTAAACGGCAGTACACCCAGGCAGAAAAAACCTAAGTGGGAGCATATTCTTGCTCTTAGATGTAAAAATGGAAAGATTACGCTTACTGATACCTAAACTGTGTAGTGCTTACCTCTCCCCCTGCTTTCCTCCACTCTTTGGGTTTACAAATACCAGCAGAGGGTGGGTGTCTGGAATTGGAGCAATCTGAAGGCAAATACACGACTGAGTAAGACCCACTGGAATATGTTTATCTCATGTGACAAATATGTATTTAAATGTGTACGTGTAAATGGACGTGTTGTCAATCAGCTCATTCTACAGTTTGAATATCCATTATCAAAAGAGTAGAGTATACAATAATAATAATTCAGTTCAGGCATTAACTAAAGAAGGTATGAGTGTTATGTTTTAGCCTCCTCTTCCCTTGTTTACTAGGAATATGAGGTGGCACAAAGGATTTAATAGTCCTGTTTTTCCTGTAGGCTGGCACCTGTTTACAGTGTCCTGATGAAAGGGGGATGAATCACAGTATAATCACGGTATAATGAGTACTCTTCAATTCATAGGCTTTCGCAGACCGTAATATTCTCGCCTATAGATTTACAAAATTATCACAAGTCAGTATAATCACACCTGTGCCATTCCTCAATATATCTGAGCCGCTGATTTTTTAATTTTTAAATTTTTTTTAAGTTTTGGTAGCGAACACCTTAACCCCGCTTTCTACAGCCCTCTATCTGTCTTTGGGTAATAATTCTTGTGTTCCTCCCACTCGTTTAGGGAAGCGCATATGCAGGTGGCTGTTTGTGCAGCATATTGGAAAGGGACCTCACAGAGCAAATTTCTGGGTGTCAGGTTGGAAACAGGATAAATGTGTGTTAGGATAATTTGGGATTGTGTCACCGTCATTGACCTGCAGGTTGTGTCCATCAGGTGTGACATTCAACAGGCTGGTGTCCTCCTCCTAGGACAAAGAGATGGAGAAAGGAGAGTCAGACAATTGGATATCAGTGAAGGTGAAAAACACCATCTAAATTTATGGCAGTTGGTCATTTTACCTTTGAGACAGCATGAATGGCCCATGGGGGGAGTATATGATCTCTCAGCGGGCCACAGTCACATGACGATAAGCCGGAGAGCACACAATCATCATGCCGCTTAAAGAGAGGTAGAAAGACTTAGTGAACATATAAAAAAAAAGAAAAACTGTCCTTTGCTTATGCACTAAAGAGTACACAAAATCCTCACCATCTCATGGCACCACACACATCGCTTCCCTGCTGAGGTCTTGATCTTCTTGTGACAAACCTGACACTTATTGGAGTTACAATCAGCCGTGATCCAGCCGTGGGCTGGTACCTGTGACACATGAGGAGAGGAAAATAATCCCACTATTCGTTCCAATTTTTTTTCCTACCTAGCCCTGTTTCCATGACCTATGAAGATGACTGCAACACCACTGCTGTTCCTGCCTTGCCTATTTGTAATTACCTAACGTTTTCACATGTCTCATGTTCATGTCTGCACAAGTCTGACTATGCAATGCCACTTTTAACCCCAGGCACTGTGTCCATGCTCAAGTTCAAACTCTCAACAAGATTATCATGAAAGATATTTGTATTAAGAGTGCGTAATGCTGGGAGCTATTCCAGCTCCGAAGGACAGGACTTACTAGTGTGGTGTCAAAACAAAAACCCAGCCCTAAATGTTAAAGACAAAAGAATCTATTGTTCACTTGAGAAGCATCAGGCCAGGCTACACACCCCTCGCAGCACACCGAGCAGCTGTGGATGTTGTGATTTCTGCCCTCTCAGAGGTCCAATGACTTGACATGGTCGCATATTTCTACATTCAGTATCACTTCAGCACACTGACACCTCAGCTTCCCCAGGCAACTTGAACTGTTACTGACATTACATGACTTATTGCTGGGTGTGGCCATTCCCCCGCACAGGGCTGCAAAGCCGTTCAGGAAAAAGAAAAAAAAAAAAGAGGGAAGTACACAAAAGAACATGGCTTCAAATCTCCTGTATATTTAGGACATTTAACAGGCTGCATCTGCCCGATGTACTGAGTGTACAGGCCGTAATAATCTGCACTCTAAAAATACGGATGAGTTGCGCTGATTACTGACTAATGCACGCTGCATGTACCCTGATGTTAATGTGTTTACCATTTTTGAGTCAGTAATGGAGAGAGCTGACATGAATTATTTTTGTTAAACTAAAACAAATATACCCTAACTTGACACCCAAATGCTTATGTAAATGTAAATGAGAGGGAAAGAGATGAAACAATGGGTTTGATGTTCATTACAGTATAAGAAACTGAAGAAGGGAAATGGAAATGAAGAGAGGTAAATGTGCTTCTTACACCAATCTCCTTTTTCGATTTGACAAAAGTACGAGCGCACGGTTCAGGATTCTTGTTGGCACATTGACTATGGACAGTGTACTTGCAGCCTGCAAGAATAATAATGGACCAATATTATAAGAGTGCTCTTGCGGACAAGGCTTTCTCAAGTAGATCCTATGTATAATTCATTACATGTATTAATAAATATTTACATATGAGGTTAGAATGAATGATACCGATACATGATACACAGTACAAGTCTAAAGGAAAAGGCTTGGCTCTCTCTACGAGACACATGGTTGCTCCCTAGTGGCTGCTGTTGGCTCTTACAGTTGCAGCAGAGTCCCTGCTTCCCCAGGCCGAGCAGCATGCTCTGACACACACTGCAATAGGTCGGCTTGTTAAAATGCTTCATCCTCCAAATGTGCTGCCCGTCCCTCTCTGGCATCTGTGGAGGAGGTGAGGAGAACCCATTGGAGAAGGAGCATATCAAAGAAAACCAAGAGGGTACTTTCATAAACAAATACACAGATGATTGAAACTATTGGTACTTTTAGAGGTAATACTAAAGGATGCGAGGGATGTTGTCATGTAACTCCACAGTGTACAGTACAGTACATTCATGTTCTTTCACCTTCAGTCCAAGCAGCACAAGTAAAGGCACATTGTTCATGCCTCCCTTCACCCACTCCTCTAAGGTGACAGTCTCACTGTCATCCACATCGATCGCTGTCATCATGTCCTTCAACACCTGTCAGATCACAAAAACATATTAATTATCATGCTGTTAATAGGAAATAAAGCTGCCTTTTACTTCTACGATATAAGCTTCCTTGTGACGTAAAACATTTATGAATATCACTATGACAAAGGCATCAAAATTAGGCTCATACTGGTCTGAGTTCAGTCACATCCCAACCCAGATAGTCGGCAGCGCGCATCATCTGGGTGATGATACGATCCACTTCCTGTACAAGAGGGGAAAAAGTGGTTGTATTAGCAGCAAATTCTGGGTACTCACTTATTTCCCATTTATGGTGACACTTGCGATAAGACATTTATACACGTCTTCATTTCCTGTAAACTGATAAACAAAATAATCTGAACGTTACCATGGTACTGAACTTTACACATCATCATACACAGTGTCTCACGATCCAAATAGTTACAGTCCAGCTATTATATTTAAGTTTTTCTTAATCAAAACAAGGGCTTATTGCAAATATTAATTTGCATGTGCATCCACATTTATTGTTATAAACACAGAACACAAACAGAAATTTATCAGAAACTTACAGAGCTGTCCAGGAGTCCATTGCCATCTTTGTCATAAAGTTTGAAAGTAACTGAAAGCAAAACATAATTCAGTGAGTAAATCAATGATGCAGCCATTGTTTGTTCACTTCAAATCACCAGTTAAAACATTCTATTAATTCTGTATTAATGAAACATTTCACAGAAGTCTTATGATGGATGAAACGAACATTCCAGCTTTTCACGTGGCTGTCCTTCCTCCAGCACAGAGAAGTAACAGGACACATCACGGAGAAAGACCCCACCTGAAAAAAAAATATATATAAAAATAATGTGCAGGTTGCTTGCAAAAACATTTTTACCAAACTGTAAACTCTCCTCTCCTTGTGGAGCCTTGAAAACACCACATCCTGTCTGACTGAAATAGCCAAAGCATGATTCTTTATTTCCGTATTTACAGTAAAATGTGGTGCTGTTTTACAGAAGCAGTTAGTCATACAGATATGAGTATGAACACATTATTTTTCACTGTCCACAATATGGAAATTTGCCCTAGGCTTCACCAAAGGAAAAACATGACAAATCAATTTAAATTGCAAACAAAACATTCAATTAAAAACAATACAAAAAATCACAGCTTCCAGTGCTGGTGATTCCCTGGCTATTCCTCCTCAACAAAATTACAAGAACACTTTAATAAATCCCAAGTAAGTGTCCCACTCAAATTAAATTTTGCTGGGTTGAGTTTCATAGTGGTTAGTGGAACAGGTGCACTGATCTGCAAAACTAAGCCCATGGCCTCATTCTTATGACTGCAGCGCTACAAGCTATAAAAACAATCAGCGCAGAAAAACAAAACAAAAGGTGGGTGGTGGACAGTTTCTGAGGCTGCGTGTCCTCCAGGATCCACCCTCTGCGTCTCTCTTTCTCTTGTTGTGTTGTTGGGCATCCCTGATATCACTCACACCTCAACATGGCTGCAGCGCTCTGTGCACTTCCTCTAAACACTTTGTTCAGAGGTGAAGAGGCGGACGCAGGGGATCCGACTCGTGAGAAAGGCCTACCTCCTTTGGGCTGAGGGCTCTTTACAGCTCCGTCCTGCTCCACATTCTGAAAATAGTGAAACAGGCGCTGGCAGAAATCTGCAGGAAAGTCGTCCACCTCCAGGTAGGTCTTCAGGAAGAGACAGAACCCCACTGCATCGATACACTGAGGAGGCAAAGGGTCAGGAAAAACATCGGCTGAGTAATAAATGAGCGTGTGTAATATCCTTCAATCCACAAACCGTATATTCACATCAATTTCTCTCGATGACTCACCTCTCCATGCCTGTGCTGGACCAGCCGACCTCCAGCATGAAACTCCTTAATCACATCCTTCACCCTCAAACTGCTGTCTATAAAGGTGATATTCAACATGAAATTATGTATAAATAATGAAACCAGTGGGCTTTCTTATTAAAACAGTTGATGAAAATATTATATTCCAATCAAAGAAATTTAATGCCATTAAAGCTGAACATCTGTGCCATCTGTGTAAGTACTCTAAAAGTCACCAATTAACAAAGAAAAACACCAAGATTGAGTTTTGAACAGCTTGGTGACTCGGACGGTTGGACACAGTCCCAACATCACTGATTGAAGACAGGCTCACACCCCTGTAGTAACACAGAGCCCCTGTACGTATCCTACTTTGTTAGGTGCTTAATCCCAGCTGTGAACGGTAAAACCTAATCTTGTAATATTCCCGTATCCCATTCAAAACGGCGCTCTTCTCAGCTCCTGATAGGAACAGGAGTAATTATCCATTCATCCATTATCCAGCGACAAAAATACTCCCCCAAACACTCAAAGGCTACAGACCCATTTCATTTTCTTTCAAAGCCTCTGGGTGTGTGTGTGGCAGAATATTTTTAGGCTGAATGAACTCCCCGTACCACTCCTGCTTCCTGTCAACATTAGGTATTTGAAATTCTGTATGGGATAAAAACCCCAGGGCTTGTGTGCTTGCACCTGCATATTTCATAAAAGCTTTTCTATGTGCAATAATGCAAGAGAATAGCAAAGTTAAGTAATACCTGACCCCTTATTGCAGATGGGCAACAAAATTGCACTTGTTTTTATGGAGACTGAAGAGGTTTACTCTCATCACATCCTCTGCACAGTATGTGGAGCTCTCTAAGTGATTTACTGCTGCAAAAGAGGCTACCTTTCAAAACTAAGAGACTATTACCCCACTGCCTTTATCTTGTTTTCTGTGTTACTGTATTGATCTCCTGAAGGACACATTCTCTTTGTTTAAGGACAATTTCATACACAATATTTAAAAACTGGCCATGTTCACTTACTGTTGATTTAACGTGAGTGAGAAAAGTTGACACTTACATTCCATGTACTGCTGCAGCTGGATAAAATCCACAGGAGTGAGAGACCCTTCTATTTCTTCGGACGCCATGCTGACCAAACTGAATAAATCAATAAGAGAAATCAATCCCAGGTCAGTCAATGAGTGTTCAGATGAAAGAGGACAGCAATGAGGGTAAAAATAGCCACCACAGAGCAGAAACTTGCTGTAACTGTTAAGAGAGGAGGACACAGATATAAAGGATCTGCTTGACTTTCATTGGGTCATTCATAACATTTTAACCATGACTCACATGAACGGGTTTCTCTCCATTCCTCGAATTGCACACCAGTTAACGCTCTCTCTCTCTCCTAATACACACTCCTTACACACGCTTTCCCTGAAGAATCTGTGGATGAATCTTCGTCTGTCTGTCTGTCCTGCCGGCAGGTCTGACAGTTTGGGGCTCCCCTTCTGGAGATCCCAGCAGTTTTCAGTGAAAAGTATGACCTCTCACTCTGATTAAATCTTATGTCATACTTTAGCACAGAGATTAGTTTGCACCTTTGTAATCTTCAGTGGGAAGATAGGATGAAAATGTCCCTATGTTTTCCACAGATGTCTGCATTAACATCATGAAGCACTAAGCCGAAGTGGACAAGAAAATAACTGAGTCTAAACGACAGTATACAACAGATAAGTATAGAAAAATAATTTAATACCAGGTTTCAGGGATAGAGTGTGCTATGATTTTTTTGGGACATCCCAGTCCACTAAGACCACTTTAATATCACAACGGCTTAACCAGCGACCTATAACTCTCAGTCTAGTACAGCCATTCAAAAATCAACAATTAAAACCAACCTTTTAACAGGGGCATCTATCAGACAGGATTATAATTTCAAGCCAGGGTGACTGGCTGGCATAATTGTCTAATTCATTATGAGTCCGGTTTCCTCAGTGATCGACAGGTGGTCAGTCACTCAGGTAGAGAGCTGGTTCACAAAGTAGCCTGAGCCTGAAACATTCAAAGACGTCTTACCTTGTCGCTTAAATTGACGGCGACGGATGGCAGAAGTAAAAGGAGGTCCCAGACGAGAGATCTAAAACATGGAAACTTTAATATGTTGGTTGACGGCAGCTGGCAGCTGGTACTTCTGGGTAAATGTCTGTCGCAGTATTAGCGGATATAAGGGATTAAGAATGGGCGGAGGAGGAGCTTTTAGCGACATAATTACAGTTAGTGGCAGTGCCTCGCGCGTGCATGCACCTACACACACACACACACACACACACACACACACACACACACACTGATTTATCATAGCCTACCTTTCCTCCCGGTCAAAACATTTGCTAAATATTGCAGCTTTAGCCTGAAAGTATGAGATATGGCTCTCTCTCGTTTCCAGCTAAAGGAGAGGATGGAAATATGTTAAAGAAGTAAATACTATATGTGAATTCATAGATTATGAACTATAAATGTGCAGACCATCTTTGCAGTTGTAGCTGGCTGGAATTCAAAACAGTAAACCATTAAAATTATAGTCATTGTTTAATTCTGTAATTTACAGGCCATAGCAGTTTGGTGTCTTTAAATGCCATTAAACAGAGGGCATAAGTCCAAATATTCTCCTTGTTTTCCTCCCCTCCCTCTGCCTCAGATATGCACACATTGTGCAATACACCAATGGGTGTATATTTGTCACACAGGGTGTATTACTTCTATACTGGGTTGGAGTGAACAAATAAAACAAAGGTGTTATGCAGTCTAGCTCACATTGTTTCTTGCAGGGAATTTGAAAATCAAGACAGAGGTGTAGAGAGTAAGAGCACAGAGTCAGATATGCTGTGCTGAAGCAATATAAACACTTTGGAGTTAAAAAAAAAATCCTCATAGTAAGCAGAATGATTCGCAAGGGTTTAAAGTGAGATGTGGATACCTGTAAACCATGAACTTTTTTGTAGGTGTAATAAACAGAGAAGAATGATAATATGGATGATGTTCTGAGTGTGTCAATTACCTCAGCCAAACCAGATGGCCAAATCTGAGGGAACCTCTCAAAAAAGATGCGTGGAGTGAGTGTAAATCATAGTTTCTAGCTGAGAAAATACCTTTTAATTTTTTCCAACTGACATATCTGTTAAGATGTATTGTATGACTTACTTTAAAATAACTAAGAATTAATTCATGGTATTAGTGAGATTTATTTGGGTTCTTGTCAGAGAAATCAAGCTGGCATTTTAAGGCTATCTGAAGCAGAGATATATGTGGCAATTCAACCACTTACATGAAGCAAAAGCTAAAGGAATATATTAGAATGTAATGAAGACATCGTAAGAAGATATGGACAAGTACAAGAAGAGACACTATAGATTTATGTTGATTTGACCAGGATGAAGAAACAGTGAGCATTATCACCATTCACTCATGCTTATAGCAGCATGAGTGAATATGGTGAATTAATACTGATGCAGGCAAGCGGCTAAAACACATTAACTAATAAATGCTTGCATAAACAGTAGAGTGCTTTTTTAGGATTGTTTTATTTTATGAACGATAACAGTGTGTAAGATATTTTCTACTTCTTCGCCGAAGCAGTAGGCGGCGGTAAAGCATTTTGATAGTGGAAACGCGGAATTGAAAAAGAAGAAGAATCCGATTACGCACATTACGCAGGTGTTTACGTTTTTCTACTTCCGTAGTTGGCCAGAGAGGGATAACGTTTCCCAACTAAAATTCCGAATTTGAGAATACATGTTCCAGTCATGTGTTCGTGTTTTTTTCTTTAGTCTTAGAGTTGCATGTTAATTACAGATTATTAAAACTGTTTGTTTTTCACTGTTCGCGCTGTATCGCGAGTTCCCTTCGTCCTTCTTCGCCTCTTCGCAGGCGAACCTGAAGCTAGCTAGAGCAACGTTAGCACCGTTGCCGTATTCTGTGATCCATATAAGCGCTGTGTTAGCAAGTTGACAATAAGTAATACATTATTGCTTGATACGTACATCAGCTAGGCTTAAATCAAGCAACGTAGTCATGGCAACTAGGCGTCTGACCGATGCCTTCTTGTTAATGCGGAACAATGCAATCCAAAACCGGCAGATATTGGCTGAGCAAGTGAGTACATACGACCCCCGTCGTACTCTGAGTTCACGTAGCAATGCTGCGGTGAGTTGTCTGGATCGTTTTGACATTTTATTGTGTGTGTTTTGATGTAGCCAGTCACTCTGCAGACTTAGCTAGCTTGAAGTGTGTCCTAGTAATCTCGCCAATTATTACTGGCGATTTTTCTTTTCTTAGTGTAGCTGTGCCATGTGATTTCACCCAAGGGCGTAGGACCGATTGATTGTGATTTATTACTGTGTGTTGGAGGAGAAGAGGAGGGGTTTATCAAAGCATATATATTTTTACAGTAATGATGAATCAGCACAAATAGCCACTAAAAATATCAACAATGAAAACGCAGAATAACTGTAAATAGTCTGAGGTAGTAAGTCCTTAAGCCCTTGATTAGATAAATAGCAGATTTTGTATGGTGGGTGGGCAGGTGGGGGTCAGTAATTTTGACAGATAATGCATGAACGGTTCCTACGTCCTTGATTGTGTCTGGCTTTTAGCAGAACTGCATCATAGTTTGATCTGGGTTGTGCCTTTGACTGTGCCAGTGATCTCCTATGTTGGATTTTCACACTAGAATTTTGCTCATGTGATACATTGACCCTTTTGCAGGTATACTGCTTTACATCTAAATGAAAATATGAAACAGAGGAAAAACAACACAAGAAAACATTTCAATATTGCAAGTGCAGAGAACACTTGTAGTCAAGCTACATTTCCTTACTTTCCTTACTTCCTTACTTAAATTTCTTTCCTGTTCAGAAAAAATACTGGAGAAGGTGCTTTCTATATGTGTTCTCTGGTAATATTGGAAAAACAACTTAATTTTGCATAAATCAATAATTTTGTTGTTTTAAAAAATGTTAATTGGCATTCCCTGTATACTGTTACAGGAATAGATGACTCCAAAATTAAAACTTGGTCATTGATAGTCTACTCACCCAATGAATGGAATCTCCATTGAAGTTTGTAAGATCACCAAACAAACAGCCAGTTAGCTGCCACAGTTCCCTCTCAGCCTCTCCCAAACAGTTGACAGGAGCATAGCCTGCGGGATTAGAGTCCCAAAAATGGTATGAAATGACCATCAGATTTCGCCAAACAGCTTGTGCACAGTAATCAAAGTGTTTTGCTGCAAAACACTGAACTGAACTGTGAGTCCAAAATCCTATAATATTCACCCCACAATCTCATAAATTGGGCTCACTGACAGCTCTTTTTATTGAAAGAGTGAGTGATTGCGCACCCTGTTGCAAACACCCTACATGACTCTGACACACTTACCTGTGCTGGAGTCTGCTTTATGCCTCCAGTAGAGAAGAAATGGGACAGTGCACACAGCAAAGCAAGCATCTGTCGGGTGTGTGCAACCATTCACCCCATCTGCTGTGAATATTTCAACCAGTGACTTGCTCGTCAAGGTGGATTCCTTTCTTCCAGCTAGTAGACATAAAGACAATGGAGGAGTGAGCATGCTAAGACATCTCATCAGTGAAGGATGCAATGTTTCAGTATGTTCAGTGTGTCGACAGTGTTTTGTCCATGAGCAATAAAAAAGCTGAATTTAAGCTGCTGAACAGGACAAACAATGACGTCTCCAGACCCTCATTATTTTTTCTGCTTAACTTGGTTGTTATCTGGCATCCCTGATGGCAATATGTAGCTGCACAGGGCAAATCTTACCATGCAGAGGTCCATATGGTTCCAACGTACATACAAAAACTGAACTGAGGACACACAAACCTATCAAAACCATGGCGTGAAAGTGGACCGCAAAAGTAGGAGACTACAAAGACCGTTTCAGTAGTATAGCACAGAGACCTTCAGATATGCAAGTGATAGTCATGACTCCATACACAGACATAGACACTACTTTTGTGTGACATATTATAGAGTGTTGTGCTGGGGTCAGTTATGAACCAAAGACCAATAGGGACATCAAGGAGTAGGCTGACAGAGAGGGAAATGGAGAGGAACACCACCTGGCCAAAAACTGGCTAAACAAAGTCATCAGTGCGATGGCTCAGTACTCCAGACTGGAGAGTCATTTTGTGAGCAATTACTCATGCTGAGTGTTTCAGTTGTTTGGGGCAGCCACCGGAGAACATCTCAAGCACAGAACTGCGGAGTTCCTCCATGTTTGTTTTAGACCCATCCTGTCATTCATCTTGAATGACAGTATCCCTCCAGCTTAATTCCTGCAACAGACATAACCATCACCCCTCCTTTACTTGTCCAATAGTCCTCACATATCAGAGCCCTGCACCAAACCTCAATTTCTGGTCCTGATGGTGCTGACCAGCTGACTGTTGCATCTGCAACCAGTCCCTTTCCAACAGGAATGCTTCAGTACACCCTGTCATCAACATTGCCAACCCTTGTCCCAAAAAGAATAAGATCACCCACTCCTTGTCCACTACAGTTCGCCTACAGGACAGCTCGGTGGGTGATGATGTCATCATAGGCACCTGGCCGCTCCTGGATTCTGTGTCAGGATCCTGTTTGTGGACTTGAGCTCTTTGTGCATCACCATACCACATGTTCTCTGTGCAAAACTGCCTCAGTTATCTCGAAACTTTACCACTGATAACATTTATTACCATGATATACCCAAGTGGATTTTGCGCAAGAGATGTCCAGCAATTTTTCTGTACTGCAGAGTAGGTCATTGGCTCTTATTGGATTTCTAATGAAGACCTTCATGACACCAGAATGAAGAAAAGGACAGGGAGGATTGATGTGGATCCTGGCCAATTAGTGAACCCTTTTTTTTCTCCAAACAGTACAACTAAGACCAGCACCACCTCCTCCTCATAGGGTTACACTTTCTTTAACCAGCCCTCCTTGGACTCAGCTCCTACAAAGTTTCACAATCTGCGTTCCTCCTCTCTCAGTACAGCAGTCTGTAAGCCTTACTATTGCTAATATTCACTGCTGTTTGTTTACTCAGGTGGTATTTGGACAGCCACGTAAAATGTATGCCCAACCCTACATTACTTGCTCACCATGACACTTTTTAGCCTGAGGGATTTATGTTTTTCAGCACTCACTCTGTTTCATACAGTACATCTCATGGTGCACTGGGCTAACACGCTACCCAACACTCATTGTGCATATCTGTAACATACTGTATGCTATGTTACTCAAATAGAAATAGTTGAATATTGAATATAAAATGTTAATATAGAAAGTGTGTAGTCTGCAGCTGTGTTTGTCCTCTTGTGTCCCTTTGCACCATGTGTTTGGTCCTCTTGTCCTTGTACAGTATTGTTATAAAATGTCTCTGCACCAATAACACCAAAATGTCTTCACAGTAATTGTGGTTGATGATTGTTATTCTGTTTCTGAGTTGGGAATGAAGGAGTTGGAGATTTCACAGAGGAGTTTTTAAGTAGAGAGAATGATAAAGTTACTGCATTCAATCCAACATTTCAGTTTTCATATCAAAATTTCACTCGTTCTTTTCATGTAAATTACATCAACAAACAGTCAATCAATCACAGTAAAGTTATAAATAATGTCTAAGTTTGACACTGGGAAGCTGGTGAATTTTTCATTCATTTGCATAGTATTTATGAATGCCACTTCTCAAATGTAAGAATTTTTAGCTGAAATTAAAAGGCTTTACTTTCATTTGGCATTTCTCTAATTATGACACACTTCCATTCAAAGCATAGGCATAGAAGAATTATTTTGCTTTTACACCACAAGATGAACGTACAGTTTACTGAAGCTGTTGTATGGCAGGTTTTATTTCACTGATGTTGGTGCTTTGTCAGTCAAAATAATACACATGATAAAAGAGCGATGTTGATCCAGGACAACACAGACATGAGCAAGGTGCAGCTGTATGGGCTAATCAGTGACCAATAAATTTTCAAAGATTATAAAAGTGACTCAATCATAGAAAAGTCCATTTTCAGTACACACCCACTTCTCACTAACTTTAAATGATCTCATTCCCCTTTGAAGAAAATTTTTGCTCTTTATTTAACTTAATCACCCCAGGCTATGTTGACTCAGACATTTCTATTCTGTCTCTCTTCTATCTGTGCTCCTTTACGTAGGCTGAATCATTTTGTTACTTGTTGGTGGATAAGTGCTTTATTTTTGCATTTTCACTTGAGTTTTAGAGTTTATGTGTTTAATAAACTTAGCAGTGCAATTAAAATGAAGTACAATGAAGTGAAAATTGTTAGAATTGACTTGTATAGTGTGATTATATCAGGCATGTCTATCATTTAATTATAATCACTGTAGTTTAAATTTAAATTAATTTAATTGGTGAAAGTGCATGCAAAAATACTGTAAAGCTGATCAATATTTATTTTCTGGGGCTCACTTCCTTTTGCTTCTGTCCTTTTCTGTTTTTCCTCGTTCTCTTGGATGGGACCACACTGCTATCTGCCAATCATATTAGGAGCTTGATGAGGTACTGTTCAAAATTTCCCATTGTGGTACAATTATGTAGAATTTCTCTCACAAAACGTTAAACCAAATTTCTGATATCCTACTTTTAGGTAAAACATTTTTAATGCAAGAATTGTTTCTTCTTTGTTTCTTTAGTTGGCTGATGACCGAATGGCCCTGGTGTCAGGGATCAGTCTGGATCCTGAAGCTGCCATCGGAGTCACCAAAAAACTGCCGCCCAAATGGGTAGATGGAGTTGATGAGGTAAAAACATGGAATGGGACCTGAAATGGACATCAGTTTGCAGATCTGATCATTTGCAGTGTGAACTGTCCGTACACACTTGGAAAATTAACAAATTTAATAAAGTATGGATATTTAGCAAGTGTAATTCTTTGGTCATACTTGGAACCAAACGAGTTCCTCCTCAAAGTTCAAATCTTCACAAAATACAATACGCATTAACTTCTGTTTATTTGGAATCCTCTGCATCAGGAAGTCCCTTGCTCTTACATCTGATGGATGGTGCTACATGAGTACACAGTAATCATTTTCACTGGCATTAACGAGGAAGTATATCCTTTCAGATCCAGTATGAAATCACACGGGTTCGGCAGAAGATGAAGGAACTGGCTTTACTTCATGACAAGCATATGAATCGTCCCACACTGGATGACAGCAGCGAGGAAGAGCATGCCATCGAAATCACTACTCAGGAGATTACACAGGTAGAGTAATTCATAGGAATAAGAATCATCAGTCTTAGTTATTTGACATATTCTCAATCAAATTCTTGTTAATAGTTATTTCTACTAAAGCATAACATCCCCATTTTCATTATGTAGCCTCTAACTTTAGATTTGCATCTTAAAAGAAGGTTGCAGATATGGACTCCTCTGAGACAGGTTTGAAATGAGCATTTTGTCTTAATTCTCCTTTATTTGTTTTTGTGTGTGTGTGTGTGTGTGTGTGTGTGTGTGTGTGTGTGTGTGTTGTAGATGTTCCATCGATGTCAGCGAGCTGTGACAGGTTTGCAGTCTCGTTGTGGCCATTGCACTGAGCAAGAAGAGAGGCTGTTGAGAAACGTGGTCTCCTCACTGGCACAGAGCCTGCAGGACCTGTCCACCAATTTCAGACACACACAGTCCAGCTACCTAAAACGTAAGAAGTGCAGTGACATTTATCTGGTCACATGAGATCACAAAAAATGTCAAACAATTTATCATATTGATAATTTTCTCAGCAGACATTTAATTAAGCTCTGTTTGAAATGTATTGTGCTTTGTGCTGAACCATGAAGGAGAGATTCTTTTAATGGAATTTAATTTAAAAAGAAGACACAGTTTAACATATGCAGTCTTATATTGAGAAAGGATTAAGATAATACACTTGTTGTGCTGAAAAAGCATAAGAGATCTCTTCCTTGATTACAGTAAACTGGCATACTCTGTTTTTGAGGTCTTGGTTTTATATAGGTATTTTTGTTATTTACATTTTGGTAAGATATAGTCAACAGATATTATAATGTGAAAGTTGTGACAGTGTCCCCAAGCTCTTCTAATATTTCTAAACCTGATTCTCAGCCTGCTTTTCTCTGTCTAGCATGAAATGAGGAAGATCAAGTTTTGCAGTTGATTATGATGGTGATTCAACTTCTCTATAATTTCATTACATTTGCTTGTTAATGGTTTTTGAGAGAGACTGGGTAAATATCTGGTGTGTGGTGTCATGGCATCTGGCCAGAGGAAAAGTATGGACTCCTTCACATTCTCACAGAAACCCTGGCTTTGTTCCATGGTGCTTTCCGCAGAGGCAGGGAGAGACCACGAAGAGAAATATGCTGATTTAATTTCATGTTTAAACAAAACTGAAATTGGATCAACTTTGAATAGACTGTGTATACTTAAAGTAGATGATGTGTTGGCTCAGAGGACATTTCCCTCAATAGCATTTCCTCTAGTGCTGTTTGGAGCCGATGTGTACTGCAGTAAGACATTTCTCCTGCAGGATTGGGTGAATAACAGTGGGCCAGCCTGTTTTTGTTTCTTGGTCTACTGATTTTTGTGTTTATTTGGCTAGACTGATGGAAATGAATGAGAGATATGTCTCTATCGTTGATAGTCGTGACAGTGACTATTAAGGTTGTTTCGTTGTCTCCTTTCTTACTCCTGCCACTCTCAAATATGTGTATCATCATCATCAGGTTTGGGTAAAATATCCTTTTCTCGTCCTGTTTTCTTGATACATTTTTCCGTGCTGTATGGCCTCATGTAGCTGTTTTATTTTTCAGGTATGAAGAATCGCGAGGAAAGATCAAAACACTTTTTCGACTCTGGACCTCTAATGGAAGAGGATGAAGATTTAGCTCTATATGACAGGGTGAGTTCGTATTTCAAGTTCAAGTGGCATTTAAAAGTTTACCTGAGTGATCACACACAAACCTGGGAATTTTTTGGCTCTACACATCTTTGCACTTTTCACTCTCTGAACCAAATTACACCGCAAGACTGAAAACTGCATCAGAGAGTATGTCTGGGAAAATTGGTACCTAAAACTTTTGTCATTGCCTCTCTCCCATCTTTGTCATATGCCACTGAAATCCAATAAACTGGTAAATTAAAAAATGAATAATATACCAGTATGGGTTGATTATTTTAAATGGATTGGATCCCCAGCTGTATTTAATTATACCTATGTTTGATGTTTTGTGACTTGTGATTCTTACTTCCTATTAAGAAGGTTTCTAAAACTATGAAAGCATTGACAGTTTTTCAATTTTGGCAATTTCTTAGGGAAAAAACACCAATATCTCAGTGCTCTTCATGCTGAGTTTTGTGATGGGCATGAACACAATACATGTGGATTTAATCCTGAAGAAATTGTAATTGACTATATTAAAGGTTAATGTCGGTAGGCAAATTCAAAGGCCCAATGGTTTAAGTGTATACATAAACATTGCATCACAATCCCACTGATCTTTAAAAGTCATTTTTAAGACAAAGCTCCCTTGCACTTCTGAGTTTTCATTTTTCAGTATTCGTAGTTTTGCTCAGCTTGCCACACAGGACACAACAGACCAGCTACTCCCATGTGTTTGTTTATAAGTCATCAGTCTGATTGTTGAAGAATGTTAGTCATGCATATTTCATCACCAAAAAATTTGGATTGAATAATTTGGACTTGGACTCTGTCTGCAGCTAACAATAAAGTTTGGTGTTGTAGTTTGTTGGCCACTGTTAACTTATTTCAGTGCCATCCCACAGTTCCATTAATTTTCTATCAGCTTATTTTATTCCTTCTTATCTGCTCTTTCAGGGGTTCACAGACGACCAGCTGATGCTGGTGGAGCAGAACACAGTTATGGTCGAGGAACGAGAGAGGGAGATCCGACAAATCGTACAATCAATCTCAGATCTGAATGAGATTTTTCGGGACTTGGCTGGAATGGTGGTGGAACAGGTATTTAAATCCGAGATGAGATTTTGCCACACAGAATTTCGCAACAGAGTTTCATCTAACATTTAGGTTACACATACATACACAAACATATACATGTGCACAGAAAGCAGTTCACCATCATTGATTTTTGCACGTATATACAGAATGTGCTATACAGTTGTTTCAAAATACGTTGATTTATATAATTATTTAGCTATGCAGAGGAAGTGGGGAAGGGGGTGAGGGTGATGATGATCAGGTGTGTTGTTGGGGTTTTCAAGTTTGCCTGTCAGGCCTGGCACCGTGTGCCCAGCAGTAAATTCTGGCATCCCAGAACACTACACCTACAGTTCGGCTTACACACAGTCCACATCATCTCAGCCCATGCTTTCCTGACTCAGCCTCAATCTTAAAAACAAGAAACTGCGGGGACTGCACAGTGCTGACCATGCTGACTTGAAATACATGATTCCTTTTACATTAAAGAGATATAAAAAGGTCATAAAATCTGTACTTTTGTAACCGATTTTGGAATGAGAGTTCTTTGTCAGGATCTGAACAATAGGTTTTTCTCTGCAGTATAGCTTTCGTGGGTTTTCCTAAAACATTAATGGTGCACAGTGTAAGTGTAATTGTATAGTATGTAGTGACTGTAGTGTGTAGACATTAGCTCCCTTCAATACATCAGTGAGACTGCAGGGGGAAGGGTTTCATATTTCAGAGCTGAGTGTGGAACATGTCTTCTAATGATGGAGAGTCCACAAATCCTGGCTCCCTCAGTTCTCTTAAAGGCGTCAATCCCTTCGCCTACGTTTGTGAAAATACAGAGGGTCAATTGTCAGTGAGTTTCTGCCCCAGTGACTTGCATAAAGAGCATCGTATGTCTTTTCACAGAGTGACAGGTGGGTGGTGAGAGAGTACACCCTAAAAACAGGTTTAAAACAGATTTGTGAGAGAGACCTGGGATTACATTTGTTATGAAAAGGGGAAGAATTATATCAAGAATTTTCAAGGGAAAATGTGTAAGTCCAAGTGGTCCTCTGTCTGGGAGATTCTGGACTGAACTGAGCTGAACTCCTAACACTGCTAATATGCTAATTACATGAAAATTGAAATGGTGCATGCAAAATATCTCCAACTAATGATAAACCTTGCTTTTTCCTCTATAAGGGCACAGTTCTCGACAGAATCGACTTTAATGTGGAGCAGGCTTGTGTTAAAACAGAAGATGGATTAAAACAGCTACAAAAGGTAAAACAAATACACAATGTTGATGTTTAGATTGATTGTGTGTATCGCCCCAAAGTTTGATTTTGTCCTTTCCTTCTGCTTATCATGTAATGGTGCACACAGATTATTTCAAAATATATGGCAACCATTTCATACTTCTATGTGGTTGTGTTGGACAGGGTCATAGCCTCCTGAGAATAAACTTCAGCTTGCATCTTGTGGTCAGATATCTTGCACAATTTTTAGCAACAGTTACACAGACATTTTCAGCACAGGTTGCTGTTATTTCTTCAAATACATTTACTCTTATTTTTTTTAAGAAACTGTCTTGTGAAAGCAGATGTTGCATGAAAACTATTTAATATTACAAGCCCACTGACCACCTGGCAAAACAAAGTAAAGGTAGCTTTCAGGAGGTTAATGGCATTTTTTTTGACATTTTTCTTTTATTTTCTTTGCAGGCTGAACAATACCAGAAGAAAAACAGAAAGATGCTGGTCATTTTGATCCTCTTCGTCATAGTCATCGTTCTAATAGTTATTCTTTTTGGGACAAAGTTTTAATTTTGCATTCCTTTGCTTTTGTTTTCTGTGTGGGTGTTTGTTGTGCATCTGTGTGGACTTGGATGAGAGTTTCAGCTCTATTCAAAACAATGCTGACTGCCTTTCATACCCACCAAGAGACGTCTGAAGAAATCCACATGGCTCTCTGAAGCTGCAGTCTGGGCTGTAGAGACGCTCTGTGGTTAATTTTAATGAAAGAAACAATCATCTGTATGAGCCCTGTCTATTTTCTCAAGTGACTTGACAAATCAGACTCTGTGTCGGATTTATCTCGGACTCTATAATTTTGACATGCCTGCGTCTTCGTAACCGCAGAAGGAAACACTTTCTGGCGTATTAAAATGGACTGCTGATGTTACATTGTTAAAGCAGAGCATTTTTGCTTCCATTTCAGGCACAAATTGACATTTGTTGCGTGAAAATGAATTATGTCAGTCCAATATCATTGCAAGTGTTTCTGTGAGAAAAATAATGTGACAAGACAATGTTTGTGAATGAGACACATACATCTCACTTGTTCTACTACAAAATCACTTTCCTCCACATTAGTGTCCTGTTTCAGTATTTCCCCTTTAAAGACTAAATGGCACTGTTTGTATTAGCACAACAACTGATTAGATTAGAATAGCCATTCCATACCAAAAATATTCCTTCTGATTAAGGACCACCTATTCAACTCGTATCCTGAAATTATGCCCTTTTTACACCAACTAAGCATTTTCTTTAAGTGCACATTTTAAATCACTTGTTTTTGTTTTTCATGGTCCTTGCATAAAGTGCTACCTTTTTAACTCTTGCAGTTTGCACATATTGAAGCCTGAGGGGGGTTGTGTTATGGATGTAATACTACTGTCATCTGTATGATGAAAAGAATTATTTATTTTTTAATGACTTCAAATAATTCAGAGGTTCAGAAGTGTTCTGTCTTAGGGAGGGTTGCTGTATATTGAGTAAAATGTATCTATAGTCTAAACCCAACCGTTACTTTGTCCACATCACTGAGAAAACAGTAATGTCGTCCAAAACGATTTACCATTTGAAGAGCGTGTTATCAGTTGGACAGACATGGATACAATACATTTTACTTCAGTATGTTAGAAATTATTTACATGTTTGTCCAAGTGTCCTGTAATGACTGATGAGCGGAAATGAAGAGGTTTATCCGGCATCTGTACTCAACTGTACACTTTATATACTTGTTGAATCATTGTCATTGATGTGAAGTTCTGTGTGAAAAATGGCTATGTCCCAGTGGTACTGTACTGAGGATTTGTTTGTTTTTCAAACAAAACAAGTTGGGGAGAGAAAAGTTGTTGTTTTTTTAATAAACCTGCAACCTGGTGTTTTGTGTGGTCTCAATTGCAGCACTTCTGGTAAAGTGGAGCAGGGAATGATCCTTAAAATGTAGTGTGAGGTCTTCCACCACAGGGTCATTACATAGGGTGATCTTTACGTGTAACATGCCATCTTCAGCTGCAATACACCAAGGCAGTGGATTTAACTTTTCGTAACATACTAGAACTCAAAAACGAGCTTGTCCTTATTAGTGGTAATGAGCCACCCACTGCTACTCCTACAGCTCGAAGTCGTGGCTACCCTGGCTCTGGAGTTGTATCTGACCCATATGAGTAGCGTATCTCAGACAGCAAAGATCAACATATCTTGTTTAAATTTTGTGTAAGATCATATTACCACTTAGTGACACCAGCATCCATCTATTACTTTTACACGTGGAATTTGAAAAGCCAAAGGCAGCCAAACACTTGACCATTACTACTTTTTTATCTGATCAGTTGAAAATGCCAGCCACGAAGATTTATTTTACATCAAAATCAGCTGAATACTTAAATTGTGAGTCAAAATGAATATCCAAAATTTTATTCTGATTTAGAGCTAACCTCTGTGGGCCTGCGCTGTAATTTTTGTGATGAAACTGGAACAGAACCTTCTCACCATATAACCCGGAAGTTGATTACTTTTTGACCCCTTTTCAAAATATTTGCCCCATCTGAAATGCGAGTTAGCTCACGCCGTGTTAGATAATAGAAAAATAATGCATTTGTTTAAATTAATGGTTATATACACTGATACTGAAAACTAAGGATAAACATTTGCTTAGAGCGGAAGCACTTAGTCTAGTCAGTAGATATAGCTTTAGTATGAATGACGACTCACAGTGGGAAAAGATGAATAAAAATGAATGCTTAAATTGTTAATTACCTCTCTGCGACATTTATATACTCTTTCCATTACCCAACCATTTAAGTACCATGCATATTTAGTTTCAATACTGCTGAAGAAAGATTCAAATGGCCAAATCAAGCTAGCTAAGTTAGCTTGATCTGGAACGTAACCAACAGCTGCTGCGAATCCTAACTGTAACGTTACAGCTCATGGATGTTTGAGTTAACGGATTACACTGGGTAAATATTAGCACATTTAGCATGGCTTGTACTGGAGATGAAGACGATCCGTTTCCTGCTGACCACTGTCTGTTTGCCGATACATTTTCTGAAGATACTGTGTATAAATTAAGCGGTGAAGAGCTGAAGATAAGCCAGTTGTTCAGTGCCAACCTCGGCGTGGCAGCGCCTGTGTGGGACGCTGTAAGTCCGACAGCTTACTTCCTCCTCAGCAGTTAACTCATGTTGGTTTTACAGTCCTTATAAATGTATTCGTGTGTGTATCTGCTTACGTACACAGGCTTTACATCTGTGCCGATATTTCGAGCAGCAGTCACTGGACTTCAGAGGAAAGCGCATCATAGAGCTTGGTGCTGGGACTGGGGTTGTTGGCATTTTGGCAGCACGCTTGGGTACGTATGAACTCCTCAGCGTGTTGGTGTACTCTGAATCCTCCTGACACGTGGAGGTGGGAGATCTCTTAACTAACTCAGGTCTCTTTGGCTAAGGGGAGCAGTGAGACTGTGGCTCCTTCAGTGGCAGTGTGGTATCATAAAACTGACTTAACTTTATAATCACATTTATCACTGTCAGGCATTTGGCTTCAGCATTGTGCCATTCTGTCATACTAGTATTATACTGGGAAGTACAGTTTACAGTGACCACCTGAATGCTGCACATGGTTAATGTGTTGTCCATGTATATCAATCTATGAATTGCATAAGTATGTATTACAGCCTGACCTCTATTTTTGGAACCGACATAAATATAATTTTTTTGGAATTAAAAAATAAACACATAGTTGTAACATGGATTCCTCAAATTCTGTGATCAAGTTAGATGAATGAATTATTAATTTATTAGTTGTAATAAAGATATGGACTGGAGACAATGTAGGCAGCTGAAAGAACTACTTTGTAACAGCACTACTTTTAATTTGGCCAGACAGTGTATTAGTCAGCTTCTAATATATGTAGAATATATGCAGTATGTCCTGTTTTTTCCCTCATTGACCTTCAGTTTAGAGTTTCAGTGATTCTTACAACACACTTAAAATATAAATACATTGAAATACTCCTAATTGCTTTCTTTCAGGAGCAGACGTGACCCTTACAGACCTTCCTATGGCTGTCCCGCAGCTTCAGACCAACGTCTCTGCTAACAGGCCGTCATGCGGCTGGCCCTCTGCCCCTCCCACCGTCCTGCCTCTGTCGTGGGGTCAGGACCAGCTCAGCTTCCCCTCCGACTGGGACCTGGTGCTCGGTGCAGATATTGTCTACCTCTCGGAGACATACACACTTCTGCTGGAGACACTGGTCCATTTGTGCAAGAACGGTGCTGTGGCGTACCTTTCATCCAGGATGCGAAAGGAGCATGGGACTCCTGGTTTCTATGAAGAGAGTCTGCCGAGTAGATTTAATGTGGAGGTCGTGCACTGTGATGCCAAACAGAACATTAACATCTACAAAGCTTCTCTGAGGACAGACCAGTGACAGCCTGATTTACAGGCCAGGGACTTGGATTCATTTTTACAATCAGTGATCACCAGCTGTGCCTCCAGTTCCTTTGGTGCCTCTTTTTATGAGAATTTGATACAATTTGGTTAATGAATACTGCACACTACAAAGATGTCAGAGGCAACAGCTCAATTGTTTTTTTTTTCCATGTATTTACATGGATGCTATATGTTCGCCTTTCTCTGTCACTTGGCAGATCTCCAGTATCCTCTCAGAAACCTGTCACTTGTGAAGTTTTAATTTTTTGTAATAAATTTTATAATGTGATTACAAAATACATACTTTTGTATTTCACCTTTTTCCTTCATTTTCAGTAATGCATTCTGATGATTTGAAGTGTCTGCACTCTCTTCAAAAGTTGTCTGCAGTGTGGGATGAGTTGATATGTCAGATGGAATTTCTTAATTTTTCTGCTTTATAAATATGTGGTTTTACACATCCTGTCCCTCCTAAACAACATAATTGTTGTTGTTGCAAACAGCCAATCCCAACCAACCACCCTTCAAAAAAAAAAAAAAAAGCACCAGGTCCAGTCTTCTATTTACTTTCATTTCACTTCATTCACCACTGTGATGAAAAAGCAGAGTCAATCATTTAGGAGATGACAGAAGCTCAACTTAAATTTAAACTTTATCAGGCCATCATTACTTTTAATAGCAATAAAAATGAAGATTTGAGTCAAAAAGAAAGATGGCATATTTCTTAAGCTCTGATTATTTGGTATTTTGTGTAAGCACAGAGCTACATTGACATTAAGAAAACATAACTCCTGAAAGCCTCGTTTTGACAAGGCTGTAACAATATGGAAAATATTGAAGAAGTATGAAGAAGCCATTCTCTCTCACACTTTCTCACACACAAGAAAGCCAAACCCTAAATGACTAATTAGAGATGACAGATAACTGTTGTCGGTCAAAAATAAGTAGCAAGCAAGCATTGGGGTGTGGTGGTTGAGAATGTCTTTGCTTCATTAGTCTGTAAAGTTTTTTTTGTTTGTTTTTTAATTCTTAGTTCTTTTCTTTTTAACTTTTTTATTCTTTGTATTTTTTGTCTTTTAAAAGTTATTTTCTCAATGTGGATCCTGCTGTCTCACAAATTTCCTTCCTTGTGAAAATAAGGAAGGACTGACTGTAACTTCGTCAGCCATGCATGTGAAAACACCTCTTTAAAATTTCTGAAACACAAAACAATGATTTGTGAGTTTGATCACACTGATAGAGATCACTCCATCCCCAGCAATTCTGTCAACATCAACAGATTGCACTGCCTCCAGCTCACTGTCTGTGCGCACTTCATCCCCTCTCTCCTGCTGTCTGCTGATGTACAGAGTTTCTGTTCAGAAAAGGAAAGCCTGTTTGTTACGCTGGAGAGTTTCAAAGAAAGGGAGACACCCCGTCCACTCCCCATCACTCCCTCTACTACAATTCACCCGACAAAACAACAGATCTCTATCTACATGCAGAGTCTGCTGCCCACCAAGTCCGGCCCTCCCACCAGAAAGTGTCAGGCAAAGTGCACATTATCTGTTTCATTGATATTAATTATCATTTGGGCAAAGTTATGGAAAAATATGTTGCTGAGAGGTGGTGATGCTGATTGACTGGTTGTTGATTGGAAATTTTACCCCAGACACCTTTTACATTGATAGGAAAGCATGCAGTTTTTAAATAGCCATTATAACAATTATAACATAATTTGATGTCTTAAAAGAGATTTCCAATTCTTCAGCTATAATCTAGAATCTCAATTTTAAGGCAAAGTGTTAAAAACGTTTTTGTTTTGTTTTTTTGCTATTTGGGTATTAAATTTGCACTTTACCAGGTTATCTCCAAAGTTTCTATCAATCTTGGTATTTTTATTTCAAAAAGCCTTTCTTATCTGAGACAAGTGTCTTCTTAAACCTCCAGAGAAAAGCATTTCAGGGCAGTTTTTTTTAAGTGTGTCACATTAAGTGTCACATTTGCCTGTCTGCTTAATAAATAAAGCCATGTTCCAGTTTTACACCTGGTGAGGTAAATTACACTTCCATTTCAGCCATTATGGAGATATCTGACCGTGGAGGGGAGTGATGTAGCTACAAGACGGTGTTTTTCTAAAGAACTGAGTAAAGAATTCCTCTGTGGCATATTGACTGGGCAAGCTGGCTGGATGAGAGGAGGACGGCCTTATAGTGACAGGGGAGTGAGAGCATGTAGTGCAAGTGGAGTGGGAGGGGGATTGAAAAACACTGTCGTTTTAAAACAAGTTGTCCTGTTTGGACTTCATTAGACTTCATGCGCCACAAGGACGATAATCTGAAAATAGCAACTGAAGGTATGTATCACAAACATTGCATGGGTGGATCTATTTCTGCATGTATATAGTAATATTTAACAATAATATACAAAGTTGAGTGTTGAGTTGCTGCTGAAAGTGCTGGTGCAGTTTTTAGGAAAACTACAATTTAACATCTTATCTTGAAGTTAAAAAATTCCATTCCACTTATTCTTGTTATCTTTTCAATTATAATAAAAAGTATGGAATAGCTAAGAGATAGAGATGAAAAGCCTGTGCTCCTTTTTTCCTTCATATTTCAGAAGTGCGCTTGTCATGATGGAGTTCTGGGCTGAGAATCAGGGGCAATCACCTCTCTATGCCAAATTTGGTACTGTTCCTGGACGAAACTGTACACATGTGTGAGTACAGTATTATACAGTCTGTTTCCTTCAGTTTATTCTGTTTGTCTGCTAAGGTTGTTGGACAGTTGGCAATGTATTGAACTAGATATGATTGTTTCCTTTTTGAACAATTTATCCCAATTTCTTAAAAGATAGTATATATTAAAGTGAGCTGTGATGTGGAAAGTAGCTTGTTTGAAATCATATATTCCTGAATTGAAGTGACTGAATTAAATTATTGAATGAATAAACATTTTATCTTTACATCATTTTACCCACAGCTATCATGACAAACATCAAGCAACACATTATCCACTATATCTTTGTGAGCAGCAAGATCAAGGCAGGGAGTCCAGCTGCTGGACGGTACCAGGATCCAGAACGGGAGGGGCTCTACAGGACTACACAAACTGGACAGACCCGGAGCTGACAGCCCCTTCCTCTCACTTCCCTTTTATTCTGGACAGTCGACCTCAACAGCCCCTGGACCTGGGTGAATACCCGCCTCAAGAAAACAGAGAGAGAGACTGGATAGCAGGAGGAGCTCACAGAGCGATGAGAGAAAGTGAGAGAGGGATTTTGCGGGAGGGGTGGCAGAGGCAGTGGGAGCCCTGCAGTCCTGTCTGCTACAGGGGTGAAGTTCCCAAGAGGAGTCTGAGCGACAGCAGCTATCGGGAATTGGAGGCTTGGGCAGCTCGCTATAGCCATTCACTTCCAAGGAGAAAACGTATGGGCATTGACCTGAGGGGGTCGTCCCAGGGGCTGTCAGAGAGCAGCAGGACTCTGGAGAGGGACCACAGGAGTGTAGCAGATCCTCGAGTGGCAGCGCTGCATCAAACCAGATTGTCTGCGAACATGAGAGAATTAGGACAGTGGGATAGAGGGGGCCGACAGCAACCTATGACTCATTATCCACCACAACCCCCTGTCCCACATGCAAGCTACATGCCAGAGATCAAAGAAAAGACAGGCTACCAAAGGAGGATGTTTAGCCAGCCCCCTGGCTATATCGCACCTCCTCCCTATAACAGCCCACATAAGAGTTCACCTGTAATGCACCACTATGACAGATACACCACCAGCTGGGAACAGGAAGGTAAGAGACAAGCATACTGTTCACAGCCCACACCCAGAAAGCAGGATTTCTCTGTAGATTTGCAGGGTCAGAGGTTAGGACAGAAGGAAAACTTAACAAAAGGGGAGTGGAGGCAAAAAACCTGCTTGGAGTTTGAGGGACACAAGAGTCAAAGACAGGCAACAGATGCTTTATTGGCAAGCACTCCTATTCATACTCAGAGCATGCAGATGCAACCTGATTGTCTTCCGTCTCTGCAACAGACGACGACGTTACAAGAAGTTCAGAATACAAAAGTAAGCGAGGACACATCCTCAACAGTCATTGAAGGAAGGAAATTCAAATTTAATAAAAGGACAGGAGGGACAACTATATTTTGCCTGGTGTCTCGAATAAGTGGCACAACAGGCTTGTCAAGTGCTTCCAAAGAAAAAGAAACCTCATCTTTGCCTCTTTACACGCCACAAATGAACATTCCAAGCACAGAATTAGGAGAGGCTTCTAGAAATATGAGGGCCCGTAGTGACACTGATCAAATACAGAAGCTTGCAGATGAAGTGGACTTCAGTGCTCAAACAGTCACAGAGAAGTCAAGAACCCCTGCCCAACCCTCTAGTCCCAGAAATCTCAAAGCCAAACCGAATGGGACACCAACATGGGTGGAGAGTGAACAAGCAGCTGCTTACAAAGAGGAGATGTTTGAGGGTTATAATAAAAATCACAAAACAGAGACAGATGTTGCTGTCCCAGAAATGGCTAAAGTTGATGAAACAACTCCTGCATTTGTGAGACCAGTTACTCAGCCTCCTCCTCCTGTGTCAGCCAAATACCCTTTGTGGAAGGAGCCTAGTCACACAAGCAGGGCTGAAACTGAGAGCTCCTCCCCCAGGGGCGTGAAGGCAAACAGTGAAGGAGGTGATTCAGGGGATCTGCAAAACAGAGAGGATAGTCCTAAAGTTGGTAGTCATCCCATTGACATTGAAGTTAGGAGATTAGAGATCAAGGAAGACACAGAATCTGAGGAAAGCAGTGGGTTGCTGGTAATTGACACAACCTGTGTCGTGGTAAGAATGGAGCTGATTCCATCGCCTAAGAAGGAGCATGTTCACTATTTAAACTCCTCGCCATACACTGAACCCAGTCCTCTTGATAATCAATCCCCCGTCCCCTCTGAGTCAATCCAGTCAATTAACCAAATAGATCAGGATGTGACAACTGACCAAAACACAGAAACATCAAGCGAGATAAGCCCCTTGCCAGAGGATGAAAAGCCTGACACTGAACCTGATCTTGCAGAGGCAGAAGCGCCTCTGCTCTCAGAGGCAGAAGCGCCTCTGCAAGAGGTGCTTGCAGAGGCGCCTCTGCAAGCGCCTGACATCTGCTTGCCCTCACTTTCAGTTTCTGAAAAAGAGACCTTGGAAGAGCGTGCTGAAAGAATCCTAGGAATCCCTCTGCTTGACTTGGTCACTGAGCAGGACACTGAAGATGCAATGTCCTTATGTGCTAAGGACCAGGATGAAGAGGATGAAACATCACAGGTGACGAACACTGAGACCAGTGATGCCCCTGAGCAGCTCTCCAAAGATAAAACAGAAGAGTCAGAGTCACAGCAACAAGTAGAACTGGGTCAAGCTGAAGATACTTGTGTAAAAGACAATGATGATGATGAAGATCAGTTAACAAATGAAGGTCAAGAGGATTTTGAAGGCCTTCAGGAACAGGCATCTAATATATGTGAAGAGAATGCTATTGACAGTCAACCAGAAACAGATGCCAAATCTTTACAGGAAATTGAAATGATGCAAGAGCCCCTCTTTGAATCCAGCCCTGAGGAACTCAAAAGTGAAGAGAAGCAGGAAGAAAACCATCAACCTGATGTTGACGCAGACCTCCAATGTCTCAGTCCACCATCTGACCTTTCTAATTTTGCTTTGCACTCACCCTCAGACTCCCTAGATTACCAAGAGCCTCCTTATGTTCTTGATATCAAACTCTCACCCTCCCAGCTTCCTTCTTTGTCACATGTTTCTGAGTCAAACACAGATGAAAATCCTCCGTCTGAGTTGGATTCACTGCCATCATCAGCTAACCTAACTCCTCATCATGGAGACCCCCTTTCTGGCATCTCAGAAACCTGTTCCATTCCTCAGCTGGACTCTCACTCACCATCCATACAGCTGCCACCTCCCCTTCCCCCTGAATCAGCTGTGCTCTCATCCTCAGACTCCGCTCCCCATGAAGACCAGCCCCCAGATCCCAAGTGTCTTGATTTACTAAATGAAACTGAAGATGCAATGTCAACTGTAGACTCATGTGTTGAGGACCAGATTGAGGAGGGTGAAACGCCACAGCTCATTGACAATGACATCAGTGATGATACTGAGCACCTCTCCAAAGACGTGGAGGAAGAGCCAGAGTCCCAGCAACAAGAAGAATTTGGCCAAGCTGAGGATGCTGAGAGGACTGACTTCGAAGAGGAATTACCAAACGAAACTGACGAGGACCTCACAGATCTTGGTAAACAGACATCTAACATACCTGAAGAAAATGCCACTGAGTGTCAAACTCAAATAGAGGTCAACATTTTGCAGGATATTGAAGAGCCACCCAGTGACATTTGTAGTTTACCTCCACATCCACCATCAGACTCGCTAGATTGCAAAATGTTTCCCTTTCCTTTAGAGGTCAATCTCTCAGCCTCCCATCTTAAATCTCAGTCACATGTTTCTGACACGGAAGAAGGTCTTCAACCTGAGTTGGATCCACTGCCATCATCAGCTAACCTGGCTCCACAAGATGAAGCTGCTCTTTCTGGCATCTCAGAAACATCTCTCATTCCTCAGCTGGACTCTCACACACCATCCTTGCAACTTCCATCTGCCCTTCCCCCTGAATTGGCTGCACTCTCAATCCCCAACTGTACTCCTTGTGAAGACCAATTCCCAAGTCCCCAGTTCCTCAATTTAGAGAGTCAAACTGAACATACAATGTCAACAGTTGACTCATGTGATGAAGACCAGAATGAGGAGGGAGAAGCAGAACAGCCGGTGAACGCTGAGATGAGTGATGCTCTTGAGCAGCTCTCCAAAGACACAACAGAGGAGCCCCAGTCACAGCAACAAGTAGAATCTGAGGCTGCTGCTTATACAAAAGAGAGGAATGACATTCAAGAGGAATTACCAAGAGAAGCTGATGACGATGGACTGACAGGCCTTTGGAAACAGGCGTCTAACATATCTAAAGAAAACGACTCTGACTGCCAAACTGAAACAGAGGTGAAAATTTTGCAGGATACTGAACCACCCACTGACATTTCTAACTTTTCTCCACACCCACCCTCAGACTCAGCAGACTGTAAAATGTCTTCCTGTTCTTTGGATGTCACCCTCTCACCCTCCGATCTTACTTCTCAGTCTCATCTTTCAAACAAGTCAAACACAGAGGCAGTTACTCCTCTTGAGATGGCTTCATTCTGTCCTTCAGCGGATGCGGCTCTTCATCCTGAAGCCTGTCTTTCTGGCATCTCAGAAACACCTCCTGCTCCTGATCTCAACTCTCACAAACCATCCCTTTATTCTCCATTATTCCCTCCCTCTGAATCAGCCCTGCTCTCTTCCCTCAGCTCTACTCCCCCTCAAGAGGGAAGTAAAAGTGTTTCCCCTGACTTGCACCTATTACCTAAACACACAGAAGAGGACGTCTATCCTAAGTCCTTGTGGGATGCGGTAAATCGCATTAGGAAACATACAGCACCTGACTCAGAGAATGAAGAGGAGGAAGCTGGTGAGTTGTGGGATCCTGTGAGTGTAGGAGAAGATTTGGTCTCCCTGGATCTGGTGGTGGATTTGAAATCAGAGGATGTAATGTCTCATTGTGGCGAGGTACTTCAAGAGGAAACCGTGTCTTCCCCTGGTGACAGCAGCAGCAAAAGTGGAGAAAATCCTATCTTTTACAAACCAGGGCAAGTAGAGTTTCCAAAGGAAAAAAGTGCAAAGGACATACAACAGGATAAATGTCATGGAGAGTCGTGTGCTCATCTTGAAGAAGACACGCTGTCCTGCAGTAGCACAAACAGCCATGGGTCGGGGGACACTGTTGTTGGAGGGGCTGAAGGCAGGTTAGAGGGAGAGATGTTGGACACTGTGACAGAGAGCAAGAAAGAGAATGAGAGAGAAAGCATGACAGATTGTGAAGGGGAGCATGAAGAGAGACGCAATGACAAAGTAAAAGATACTGACACTGTAGTTGGAGAAAAAGCAGATGCGAGAGATGAGAGAGACAAAAATGAGTCTTGTCAGAATAGTAAGTGTCCAGCTGAGGTGGAGAACCAAGGAAACAACTGAGTGGAAATGATAGAAGCTGAGGAAACAGATCTCTGAGGAGCTGAAAATCATCATTGTTCAAACCATTGGTCTAATATTTGTCCATCATACTGATTTGGCCAATGATGACAATGAAAAAACATGTAGCAATAATGTATGATCTGAATTAGTAATTTAACATATAATGCATTAAGAGGGTGTGCTCAATGTTTTGGAATACTGTAATTCTAAGAGTCTAAAGCATTTTTACTTTCTATTTATTCTTAGAGCTTATTCTTTTGATGGGACGATAATGGCATTTATTGTTTTTATAGAAATGTAGGAATTTAACTTGAAAGAATCATGCATCATATAAAATATCCAAATCAAGCCAAGATTATTGTTAATCTGCTATTCTTATAGATGATAGGTTTTCAAATATTACTCAGCTGTGACACTATGGAAATAGATGTAATAAAAACATGTTCATTTGGTGTGATTTTATGATATGTTAATATTCTGGCAAAAATTAAGTCATTGTTCTGTATCTTAAGTATCTTGAATAAAAATAATGCAGTGGCTAAGAACATATTGTCATCTTAAAATTTGGATTCAATGGCCAAAATAAAAATCTCAGTCACATTTTTAACTAGCATCAACTTTAAATACTTTTTTCCCTATACCAGCCTCCTGAGTACTTTTTTCACATCATCTATTTTGTTAACAGTCCATTTTTCTTGTTTATTCTATTATGGTTTGTTAATTTTGCATTATTCTCCATTGTGGTCTTTCTTCTCATTGGAATTTCTCAGCAATGCATCAACTGGATATTTTCAAAATGTGCTGACAGTCCTGATTATAAGGCAGAAATCTAGCTGCCCTTTAACAATGTAACAATGTAGACATGGTCTGATAAAGATGTATTGTCTGGGAGCCTAACCCATAATGACGAGGTTCATCTCACATGGCTAAGATGCCATCAGATTAAATTACATGAGCGATCAGCCCATGATCAAAAATTCCACTCACTATTATCATTTGAATAGGGCTACGGGCAAATTTCAACTTTGACACAAACATTTCCACCATATAGTGCCAAACAATCTGAAGTATTGTTAAGTATACTACGACATTTTAGTGTATTAAAATTTCCCTTAAGCAGCTTCAAAGTTAGGAATAAGATTTTTCCATGTTGTAAGGTAATGTATACATACATACTCTGTATCTGCTGGTTGCAATACTTGACTGAAGCTACATCGCAATTTTAATAAATAAAACACTGAAACCCAAAATTATCATGCTTTTATGGCTGCACCACACATAAATAGAAAATATCTTGATGTCTTGTGCATCATTTTAAACACTTTTTCCTGTCATTCAGCAGGACATATTTGGTAACATTGGAAACTCTGTGATCTCCACTAGAATTTAAAATAAAGTTTTGTAGGTTTGAACAAAGCAGTGTACATTTGTATTGTCAACCCCACTGAAGGAACTGGCGGGGCAGGATTGAAGTGGTCAAACGGAAGAAAGTATTGTTAACTCCTTATATTTATCCTTGTGAACTCCTTATACTTCCTTATGTTTGACCAAGATTCTGTTCATGGGCCAAATGTTGCCTGCTGCTATTAAAATGTGACATTTTGACGAAACATCAGGATATACTGATGGGATCCATCAAATCTGGGTCTCCGCTAATTCATTCTTTAATTATTTAGAAAAGTTGGAAATTGGACATACAAAGCCACTCTTCAGTTCATAGTCAGTTCAGAAGTGTAGTAAGGTGAGTGATATCTGATATAAAAATGAGAAGCCAAACTCATGTTGATGTTGTACAAATATATTTCCATTGATGGAAGACAAAACAGATGCAGAAACCTTACAAAATTTATAAAAATGGAAGTTTCAGGAGAATATTCACAGGAGACACTGAGTCAATCTTTTTCACACACTGTATAATAAATGACTGCAAGGTAACTCTTGACCTTTCTACATCAACAGAGCAGCATGAGGATTTTCCAACTGTGTAGGCCTACAACGCCACAGTGTTTGCACGTGGACTCTTGTAACAGAGATAACGTTCAGATGGTGGACAACAACACACTCTAGTGGGGTCGCATGATACTTCAATCTTACCAAAGTACAAGACACCAAATATTTACCATACCATACCTAGTTTAACACATTTACAAGTCAGTATTTTTGTTTCTGGCTGCATTCACTCTGAAAGCCCTATTGATTCCAACACAGTTTATGTATCATTGCCACGATAATATATAGAAATTAAACAAAAATGCAAGTTTCTGGGGAGTGCTTTAGATACAGTTTGGGTGCAGTGAAATTGACAAAGTTAACTGCAATTTAAAATTTATCATAAGGTATAAAATGACATTCTGTGTACAGTTTGGAGTTTATAGGAACTTTTAACGGCTTGTTTTACTCTACAACATGTGGAGGGAATGTTGTACTTTTTTACGCCATTAGCAAGCAATGAATCAGCAATTTCAAGTTTGTATCATGTAAAATATTTACCATATAATCAGTTCATAAGATGAAGACATTTCCAAAGTACTCAAAGAAAGTGAAAATGTTAAGACCATTTTGCTTTAAGTAGTTCAAGGAAAATTGAATCTAAAACAATTCATAACTGCATGAATGCGACTGTGATTTTGGGCAGTTCAGTCTAGAGTGTGAATTATTTTATCACGAAGCTAGAAAAATCCCCAAACAAAATGCTCGATGATGTCATCAAGAGCAATACTGAGGCTCCTCCAATGATGGTGAATGGAAATCTGCCTTTGAGAGTAGAGTGGCATTTGCTCTGGGATAAAGGCACCTTTTGTATGCAATGAGGCGACAATGAAATAAATCTCACTCAAATCTGAAAATGCAAACCACCTCTCCTAATCTACAAATGCAGTGTCTTATTCAGTCAAGGAAGCAATTCTGCCTCCTCATAACATCACATAATAGAGCCTTGGTGCTATAGGTTCTGCTTTTGGGAGTATAGTCTTTGATTGTAAAAATATACAAATTCTGTTGTAGGATTTTTTTTTCATGCTTTGAGAGCGGAATAGTCAAGTCTTGAAAATTTTAGCTAGGAAGGATTTAATTTGTGCACTTTCCTTACAGTTCTACTACATCTGCAAGGTCCGACCTTTACCTAAACGAAAACTTCACCCTGAAATAGAATTTACATTACTGCTATGATCTTGGACAATTCAATAAATACTGGTGAAGATTAAAAAAAACTCTTTACTAAAGCTAGAACAACAAATTTGACATCAAATGACACTTTCAATTCCACTGTCAGTGAACAAGTTTTTATATTAGTCTCCTATTTGCTGTCAATAGAAAAACTATATAGGATAAATCTGTATCCTCTGATGGTCTCCAACACCAAAACCTTGCTGTTAAATTGTTAAATGTGAAATATTCACTGAGTGTGTGGACATTCATTTCCTCTCTGATGATCCTGATGCTAAAGCACCTCGGCAGACACAAGCTGAGTGAGCAGTAGATTAATCTAAACAGTATAAATAGAAAAACTACACACAGCGTCTGTCGATATCACAGATTAGCATCTTTGCACTCGTTTTTCCAGCTTTGGGAGAGACTTTTTTCGCGTACACGAATCTGGAGCTAATTCTCCAAGACCACAGGAGCAACATGAATTTTATTTTCGGGTGGGGTTTTCAATTTCTTACTTGAGGATTTGTATACATCTTCCATCACTGCCATGGTGTAAAATAAGTGGCAAGTCAGTACTACAGTGCCCAGCGGCCTCACTTCAGCTGGGTGGAGACAGCAACGACGTGTAAGGTGAGAAGACGTCAAAGTTCATCATGGGGCATTTTCAGAGCATGGTCACACAAGTCTGCAAAACAAACATGACATGACAACACTGGATTACAACACGGTCACTGCAACATGCCATTTTAAACAACAAGCTTCAGTCATATGATTATTATTGACGGCGCGCTGAACGTACCTGTCCTTTTGCTGCAAAGTTTGTCTTTGACATTATCTGTCTCATGAGCGAAGAATTCAATGATTTCATCTTCATTCTGCTCAACAATCGTTTCACACTAAAATAAAGAGTCAGAATAAACTTTTACAAATTGAAAAATTCACTGTGGGGTAACTGCACGATTTATAAGATAAAATGATTCATAACACTTGAAGGAGGCAGAGTTTAAACTGTGGTTCAAACAGTGTGGCACAAACACTGGCAGCGTTCCCAAAACCTCTTCCAAACCCTAAAATTAACAGCACTCACAGTGTACTTCAGAGAGGATGTAACTCTGGAGTCCAGTTTAGCCTCTGAGAGGTCCATGGGTTCCCCGTTGCGAGAGGTGACCCTAACATAGGACTTCCTGTTGGTGGAAGGATCCACGAGCTCCCCGTAGTCCTCCATCCTCTCACACACACTCTCCATCAGCTCCAGGAGGTTCCCCTCTGAGCGGGCAAGAGGAACCTGGTGGTGTCAATTATAAAGGAGATGGGCATTTTAAGAGAATGTGTTGCAAGTTTTCCTTTACATATGAACCGATTTAAGTGTTGGATTTGACTAAATGAAAATAACCAGAGATGTTCAGACCATAAAATATTAAGCTATTTGTATTTCCACAAAATATACTTTATTGATGATATATTGTATAAATCCCTACTAGTTTTATCAGATTATTATTAACCTGGGGATTGAATTAATTCCAGCTCTGGTTTTCATTTGCACTTAGAGCTGTGAGTGGGTTACAACAACTTCATTTGTTCTCATTTGTCTTCACTTCAGTTGCTATGAGTGTTTTCCCATATGAAATACACTCCTTTGATAATATTGTCATAAACAAAATAAAAGCTAAATGCTACTTCATTGGGCCAAGGTTACTTCATTTTCTATGACAATGACAAATAGTGCAGCCTACATTATGAGGCTGACGCAGGTCTTACGTGGCTTGGCTGCAGCCTTACCTCTCTAATGGACTGGCTGCCATCAGGGTTGATCCTGAACGAGCCTGTCTGGATCATTTTCTTTGGATCTACCTGGGAGATCGCCCACTCCATTTCATCCACTATGGCCCTGCAGGCTGCAGAAGAATAGACGTGTGGACTGAGAAGGTAAATGAACCGCTGTGTTTGCTGCAGAGTGGGACAGAGATGAAAACATTACCTCCACATTTCATGTCCTGCCCGTGCCTGGCTCCCTGAGTGAGGGTCATGAGGAGACAAAGAACCGCACAAGCTGTCAGCACAAGTGTTGCCGGCCTCATGTTGCATCTAAAGTGAAACATTTAAGGTCAGGATACATCAACACACATCAACACGGAGCACAGTAGCTATCAATCAAGCGAATATGACCCAGTTATTGTCGGGGTTCCCATTCATGTAACAATAACCAATGTCCGACTGCTTTCACTGAATCACTGAAACCTCCAGCCTGTCAGCGCCTAGCATCTACAAATCAACGTACAACTTGTAAAACTTTTCATTCAACTTACGAGTTTCTAACAGGTTTCTGGAAACCACTCCTACGAGAAAGCTTTTACACGCTGGTCCATAGCATTTGGCAAAATGTGGTGACGTAGGCAACGGAGACGCTGGACAATAATGTGTGGGAGAATGACACAGCGCCCTCTGGTGGCCAGGCAGGGTGCCTGCAGCTGAGAAATGTCACATAACAAATTATTGTTTTGAGCAGTTTTTTTTAACTTCCTGGTAATGTTTAATCTAGAATCCAGCTGATTTTAAATGTTATCAGTGTCACAGAATATGGTCATATCGTTGTTCTCATTTCCCTATTCCTCCAAAGTTATAAGGATCCACAGGATATATTCCTGCTATAGACCCCCAATGATTATTAATCCTTTCATATCCAATTACAGTCCTTTGTGTGTCATCAAATCAGATTGTGAACCCCTAAAAATTCTAGCCAGTCCATGGGCATCCACAACAATTACATGTGATGTGGTAATCATATGAAAGACAGAAACTGGAAAAAGGTCAACATGGAACCATTCTGTCTTGCTGAAATGATCAGTCGGATACAAAAGCTATGATTGTTCAAACCTTTTATTGCAATTACTGAGGAAAATGTGCAGAAACAAGACAGGAAAACCATGAGAACATTTCAACAATATTATTTTACACAGATACAAACAATAAGCAAACAAGCTTGAAACTGCCAACTTTAAAATCAGCTGAGTCATTTTATTTTCTGACTTGTGATGAACAAGGTGGAAACTAAGGGAGCTCAATTAACTTTAATACTCCTCCCCCTCCTCTTCTCCCTCTCCTTCAATGGAGTCAACACCCACCTCTTCATAATCTTTCTCTAAAGCAGCCATATCTTCCCTGGCCTCAGAGAACTCGCCCTCCTCCATACCCTCACCTACATACCAGTGCACAAAGGCACGCTTGGCGTACATCAGGTCAAACTTGTGGTCAAGACGGGCCCAGGCCTCTGCAATAGCAGTGGTGTTGCTCAACATGCACACAGCCCTCTGGACCTTGGCCAGATCTCCACCAGGTACCACAGTGGGGGGCTGGTAGTTAATGCCAACTTTGAAGCCAGTGGGGCACCAGTCCACAAACTGGATGGTGCGTTTGGTTTTGATAGTGGCAATGGCACCATTAACATCCTTGGGCACAACATCCCCACGATACAGTAAACAGCAGGCCATATATTTGCCATGGCGGGGGTCACATTTCACCATCTGATTTGCTGGCTCAAAGCAAGCGTTTGTGATCTCTGCCACTGAGAGCTGCTCATGGTAAGCTTTCTCAGCAGAGATCACAGGGGCGTAGGTTGCCAGAGGGAAGTGGATACGGGGGTAGGGCACCAAGTTGGTCTGGAACTCAGTCAGGTCCACATTCAGTGCACCATCAAATCGGAGGGAGGCGGTGATAGAGGATACAATCTGACTCATCAACCTGTTAAGGTTGGTGTAAGTAGGGCGTTCAATATCAAGGTTTCTGCGGCAGATGTCATAGATGGCCTCATTGTCCACCATGAAAGCACAGTCTGAGTGCTCCAGGGTTGTGTGAGTACAAAGGATGGAGTTGTATGGTTCAACTACAGCGGTGGACACTTGGGGAGCCGGGTAGATGGAGAACTCAAGCTTGGACTTCTTGCCATAGTCAACAGATAGACGCTCCATCAGCAAAGAGGTAAAACCAGAGCCAGTGCCACCGCCAAAGCTGTGGAAGACAAGGAATCCCTGGAGACCAGTGCACTGGTCAGCCTGGATAGGGACAAGAAAACCTCCATTATAACCACTGAACAAGATAAAATACACTACACTCATGCAACATCACTGCATTTGAGGGAGACACACACCAGCTTACGGATCCTGTCCAGAACCAGGTCAATTATCTCTTTGCCAATAGTGTAATGGCCACGAGCGTAGTTGTTGGCTGCATCTTCCTTCCCAGTGATCAGCTGCTCAGGGTGGAACAGTTGGCGGTAGGTTCCAGTCCGCACCTCATCTATACATACAAACAACTGTTAAGGAAAGTCTAACCACTTTACGCATATGTTGACTTCAGTTACCAGTCATCTCAATAATATGGGGAGATTTGGTCAATTTGGTAAGATGTCTCGATCATGTTATGCTTAAACTTAATTATGCAGTTGTTCTGACATAAAGCAAGCATTTCAAAGGTGTAGGTGAATAATGTGTGCATAACAAGAACGGGCTAATGGATCTCACCAATCACAGTCGGCTCCAAGTCAACAAACACCGCCCTGGGCACATGCTTGCCAGCTCCAGTCTCACTGAAGAAGGTGTTAAAGGAGTCATCTCCTCCTCCAATGGTTTTATCACTGGGCATCTGTCCATCAGGTTGGATCCCATGTTCCAGACAGTACAGCTCCCAGCATGCATTGCCAATCTGGACACCAGCCTGGCCTACGTGGATGGAGATGCACTCTCGCTGGGAAAAAAATTAGACAAATTCAGCTCATGTCCACAACTCAGTTTTTACACACAGTAGCTTGCAGTTTCTTTTTTTTTCATAAACAATATGCAAGTGTCCTGGTGGTTCAGTGGTGAATTAAACTGACTGATCCCACAACTTTATGTCTAATTCATGGTCTTATTCCCTTCTGTTGTGCTTTTATTTTGTAGTTTAACTGCATGTTCTTTTAAATGCCCGACTCTTTTAGCTAGACATAGGCTAGCTAGCTTCTAACGTTACTAACGTTCGCTAGCCGATTTCTTATATCGCTTTCACTGGCCAGTTGGAAAATAAACCCATCAAATTATTTCAAAAATTAATTTGATCCAAACTCAGATTAAACACCACTGAGTTTATTTGGATGTTTCATTCATATCTTCAGTATTTTTGACCTTAAGAGATTGTTCAGCAGCTCACCGAGGTTTTTAACTAGACACCACAGTTAACGTTAACCGTTAACCGCCAGAATACCACCCCAATATCGCAAAGTCTTGACCCAACCGTTATTAGAAAAACTTGCTTTTCACTATATACTGTAAGAAAGATCTTACCAGAAACTAATTGGTTTGGCTACCTACCATTTTTATCACAGTATGAAGGTTAAGCAAACTAGATGAGGAACAGCTCTTCGTCAAAGACGTAGTAACGTTAACCGCTTTAAAACGCAGAGGCGCAATTTAAAAAAGAAAAAAAAAAAGCCCCACTCGAAGAGGGGCTGTGTTGCCAGGTTTGATACCTAGTTTCCAGCACAATCCAACACAAAACTGCTGTAAATTATAATTTTGTGAGGAATCACAAATACATAAAATCATTCAGTATGCACGAGTAAAATGCCTTGATATTCGGTTAATGAACCTAGTTATGGATTAGGGAGAGTAGGCCTGCCAGTTTTCTATGAACACTGACCTGCCTTTATGTTGTAATGTTAACTTGAGTTACTACAGTAAAGTACTACAGCAACTTGCTGTCAACTATTTGCCAGCAGAAACAGAACAGCGATACTACTGATTATCTAGTTGCAACTAAACCTAAAAGGGGGCAATGCAAGTGAAACCTAATCTCTAACTGTATGTGAATTATTAGCATATCATTACAGCTATAAGCCCTAGGCAGGCAGCCACATAAGTGTTTTTGGTTATGTTGGCTGATTAGACCCCTACTCAGCTTGATGTTGGGGAATGCTATGCTTGATCCAATGTAGCTTGGTTTATAGTGTTTCTCTGCAGCGCACAGGGTATGTTTGCTGTTTTGTGACAAAGTTACAGTGGCTGTTTTTGGCTCTGTTGTGCAGAAAATCTTGTGGGAAATAGGATCTGGCAACAGGACTCCCTGCTTATTTCCAGTCATAAAATTTTATGAATTTTGTGGTCTGTGATTACCATCTTGAACATATATACCAGATTCACCTGGCTCTTGTACTATTTGAAGCCCTAGCAACAAGAGTATCATGTGAAGGGTTTGGAAATAAGGCAGATGCTTCATGGTCATGAAGTTCCATTTTATTCATTTTAAGAGCTGCAATATTACAGATCAAAATTACATTGGGAAGAAATGGGAAATGTACTTTTTACACTATGCTGTTATGGTTGATTCTTACTAGGATTTACTACAGCTATGCCACAAACATGAGAATAAGTTACTATGTTTTCTGTAAACCCCCATTAAACCCTTCTGAAAACAGATCAGGTTCCTCTCAAATTGTTGTCTATTGTCTAAATATGTTCTGCAATTTAAACCCCTTAAACTGAGTTCAGCCTGGCACTCACATGCACATTAAAGCAGCACTACCAGCAACACAGGTGCACACCGTTTCCACAGGTGTAGTACGATCAGTATCAGATGTCACAGTGCAAACCTCACCTGACAGGCTGAATAAAGGGTAGTAAGGATGCAGAGGTGTCGTGACAATGAGAATAATCATGACTGTATGTTCATTTCTTAGATCTGTATGTTTTTGATGCTAACAAAAACAAAATTAGCGATAGGATTTACACAAATAATTCCACCTGTATAATTATACACTGAATTTATGAGGCCAGTTAAGTTCCGATTTCAATCATGTGTAGTTAAACATACTCACTTTTCTTGACAGGTGATGGTGAGGTCCACAGCATGCTGTTCCAACTCAGAAGCTGCAGAAACCGCACTGTTACCCTGTACAATCTCTACTCTCTCAAAACCCTTTGCATAGCAATTACAAATGATGATAAAGTGTTCACAAAGACAATCACACTGGCTGAGTCTAGTGTATTGCAAAGAAACTATGGACTCACAAAGGGCAAGAGGGGGCCGTAACAGTAGATCATGGAGTCTGCAAGGCTCTGAGACTACTACTCTACTGAGTTTGAAATACTTATATACAGCCTTCTTGTGCTTATGTGACACTGAATGTGGCCATAATGTGAACTAAATGAAGATCTTGCCCTGGGCCCCTCAGCCTGTACCGTGCCCTGTGGAGGCAGTATGGCCCATAGCTCCAACAAAGGTGGTGCCCAGGGGACCATACATGCTACAAGGAGATAAACTCCTTGTAGCGCTGATTTCCTCATTTTCTTCTTCACTTAACTACATGAGACTGATTTTGTTACACTTAATATACAATACTTGCTGCTCTTTTCTTGTTTTAACTTTTTTCACTTGTTTTATGACAAATTGCTTTAAGGAGCAATAATGAAACAAAGGATTTTGAGAAAAAACTATTTATTATTAAAGGAAAACAATATTCAAACATAAAACAAAATGTACAGAAAACCATTAAAAAACAGCAGACCTGATGGGAAAAGCAGAAATCCTCCCTTCGATAAGGTCTCAGCAGGCTACAAATCCATCACTTCAGATATAGCACATGATTTAATTTTACAATACAAAAAACGTTATTATCTAGTCATGGCCAGAAAATAGTCTTTGATAGTCTCATCTTTCAGCTGCTCTCACAGCAGGTATCTGATCCCCAGACTCTGTTCTTCACAATGTTAATCTCTCAGTCAATCAGTATCACAAAACAAGTATAATTATTAGCCTGCTGTGGTCATTTATACAAATTTGGTCAGTTTTTCATGGATTCATTTGGGAGACAATTTGTAGTTTTCAGCAGTTTTCACCAAGCCAGAGGGTCATATGAAGATGTGTGCCCATCATAAATTGGGGATGAGATGTTATGGGATATTAAGTGAAAGTGTTTGCATAAGCTCCACAAGTCAAGATCAAATCATTTGCTGAGCATCAGTTTTTCTGAATTCTAGTTTTGTCCAATAACAAAAGTAAACATCCAATGATGCCACAAAAGTCATGAAAAAGTTTAATCACGTAGTTCAAATTGTCAGTTTTTACACTTTCCATTTCCTCCCATTTATTATGCCATTACAGTGTTGATCATTTGTACATACATAGTGAAAATGTTGCAACATTTAAATAAATGGTCGTTTGTGCAAATATAAATATATATTTTTTTATTTGGCATGGGTTGTCATTTCAGCTGTACACATCAACAAATTAAGAGCATTAAAACTGCAATTAGTCACATGTTAATAGTTAATAATTTTATGTATTTTTTACTCTGATAGGAATATTATTCCAATTATTAATGAAACATTAGGGTACTTGAGAATTACCCTTATGTTTTTGCTCTTTATGATACTTATTTGGCATTCCACATTGATCCATGCAGAATGCACACTTAGTTTATAAAGTATACTCACTTCAATATGTGTATCCTGTTCATACTCGTGCTGACTAATGTATTCCTCTATTCTTGATTTTCATAATAATACTCTGATGTGAGGATGGGGTGCAGCTGATGATCCTGGAAGGCTATAAGGTTAATCTGTGATGTGATTTGTAAGACAGGGAGACTTTCTACTGCTGGCTGTGCTGATGTCAGCTGAACCTCTTGATTCATCATGATTATAATTAGATTGTTTTGCTGACTGTAGTGCAACAGTGCACTTTAGGTTCTCCACCAACAACAGTTTGAGTCTCTTGAATTAGTTAATGTCCCTTTTTGGCAGAGGTGGTCAATAGATCCTAGAGATGAGGCACACTGGTGAGCACGAGAGGCACTGTGGTTGTTTGTAGAGTAAAGAGGCTACATGTTCAATATGGTTCCATATTTGGCCGTAACAACCAACAGTGGTTCATTTCACATACTAAGCCAGCAGTATATACACTACAAACCATTAGCCCATGATAAGTGCACAAAAAGATATGTGGCAAAAAAATATATTAACATCTCACAATTAGAGACAGCTGTCTGATGATTAGGACTCTTTGTTGCAAAGGTAATGAATGTCTTCCACAATTTGTTGCAGAGTATATTTCTTTCCCAGTGCCCTGATGTTTCACAGGCTAACTATGCAGTAAGAAAATAGCCAAACATGGTGCTCATATTACAGTAAATGTGGGTAAATACTAAATGCACAGCCGTGTTCCTACAAATACAAACTCTCCTGGCACTCCTGGTAAATGTACAGCAGGATCTGCCCTTGAAAACCATTTGCCAGGATATCAGGAACCCCTGAGATGGAGCTACAGGGGACTGGCTCCCCTGCCGCTCCTCGTGATGTAATACTTGACAACAACACCTCTCAGCACGTATCACTTCACCTCACTTGTTTACACCTCTTTGCAAATGGACAACTTTCAACTCCATAGTCAATACCATGACTTGAATCCTATATTTCCATAACAGACTGTACTGTTGCACACACAACACTCTGTAGTGCACATTTGGTTTCATCCAAAGGAAGGCAATCTGATAAGCACAGTTTTTTAGAGTCCTAAAAAACTGACACTAAACTGAAATAAAAAAATAGGCCTTCAAAATAAGCAAAAGAGCCATCAACTAAAGTAAAAAGTAACTAATATTTATGAAAAAATAAACTAAACATAAATTAGCAATTGCCACATTGAAATTAACTGATCTTACTTGAGATGTAAATTAATTTTCAGAAATAAAACAGAGTAAAGGAAAATATTAAACTAAAATAAACTTTCCAAGAAAAATGACATAAGATGAGAAGCATTATGAAACTCAAACAAATGTGTTCAGAATAATCTACACATATTAAAACGGAGATCTGATAAGATTTACCACTTCATCGTTCATGGATTTATCTGACAGGAATTGTACATATATGCTGAAAAATGTATACATGTACTGTATTACCACCAAATAATGTATTAATTTACAACTCTCCAACATTTATATGACCAGTCTCCAAGAGACCACTAAAAACAAAGAATGTACAGGACTTTTTAACAAGCAAATTATTCTAAAATATATTGCAGAGAAGAGAATGTCATCATTACACAATTCTCTGGAAATGACATAATTAAAGTAGAGAACACAGGAAAAGTGTGATCACTCAGCAACATAGACTGTAGATTTAACAATATATTATATATATAATATATAATATATGGATTATATCAATATATTAATCTCATTTAAAGATTAGCTGGAAGTTTAAACACTTTATATTCTATTTGAATATAAAATATTAGCATGTAGGACGTCTGACTGTCTTATCACTAAAATTGCAGCTGTAAGCTACTCAATCCCCACCAAGGGCATAAAAAAACCTTAAGGTTGATGGCCTTTTTTCTGCTTTGGGTACATGATTCTTGCCCTGTGGGGATCAACTGAGGCAAACAGCTGAAGCAGCTCAAAAGCTTAAATATGACTAATGATTTCTGTTAAATAGTTAAAAGTAAAAACAAAAACAAAGAGTGAAGAAAAAAAACATCAACAGAGGGCCTCAGGTGATGGCTGTGTTCTCTGGCAGCCATATTGGAGGTCCAGAGCTGGGGCAAGGCTGGCTGATGATAGCTAACTGTGTTCCCAACACAGTTATGTTACAGAATATGGACAGACATAGTTCAAGGATAATTCTATTCAACCTATTGCCTTGGATTTTGCCATCAAAGAAATTGACTGTATTTAAAATTCCATCATTTATACTGGAGAGTTAAACACAGCCTCACATTTGCTGGCTCTTCTCAGCACGGGAACCTAAATTTGAACAAATCTGTCACTGTATGGATTCACACCTACGACTACTTTTTTTCTTCATATAATTTTTGCTTTGCTGCCACATTATTTAGCCAATTATTTGCGTAAAGATAATTCTACAATAGACGTCTAACATGGCACCAGCTGTAGTTTGTAGGAGATTTGCCATGTCAAGTCTCTATTAATCCTTGAAATGGGATTCGACATCTGTGGGTGTGCTATATATTTTAAGAGCACTTTAAAATGAATAAGGTACTGAAAGGCACAAGAAGAACACGTACTGGCCCGGCTTCACTGGTCCCGTTCTTGAATGAGGTCATCTCTGAGTGCTCTTCCTGGCACCTGTGTCACAGTTCAACATCCACCCACAAGGTGTCTCTTCCTATCTCTCAACTGAGGCGTCAGTGTCCATGTCATTCAACAAGTAAATGTCAGTGTGCCCTGACAATCCCAGGCGAGTCTGAGAGAAAGAGGAGAGAAGAGATGGAGTTTCTATTAATAATGGGTATACAGCTGGCAAAATCATCACAGTCAATTAAGCATAATTTTAGCAGTCTTGCAAGTAATTTGAATTGTAAAGGCAAAACATTTTTCAGGTGACTGTGCCATGATTGGGATTGTTTGGGAGCGATTTTAAATGATCATATTTTAGAATTCAAAGCAAGCGACTGTTATTTCTGAATATCAATAAAGCAAACTAATTGAATATAAGTATAGTCATGTAGCCACTGTTACAGATCCACCAACCCTGGCTTGTGCACAGACAAAGACTTCCATGTATGTCAGGCAGGTGGGAGCCAGAGTAAAGAAATCAAGTGCTATACTATATAAAACCACAGTTTTACTCCTCCAGTAACTTATCAGAGAAACTGAAGTGACATCACAGCTTAGCTGAATTGTTAACGACTTTTGCCTGTGGAATTTACATAATGACATAATGGAGCTCTGACCTGGCACAAGCTCAGGGAAAGACAACTACCGCTTATCAAACGCCCCAGGATCTGCAGTCACGACCTGCTGTCAGGCTTTTTCTCAGACTCCCATTTACTTACATTCATTTTGAGAACCAAGTATTAAAATAATTCCCACATGCAAAAGGAAAGACACACAAACCCCAATTAAAAAAAAAAAAGACTTAAGTGGAGATATATTTTCTACATGTCCCCTTTGCCAAGTCAACATTGTTTTTCTTTACAAAGCTCAGCACTCAAGACATTTCTAGTATGTACTCTAGTATTACACCTATAATGTTTTACACTCACATTTTGATTAATTTAACTGAAATTATTGCCAAAAAAGTAAAAAATTATGTTTTTGCAAAATAATGTGCATAGTCCTGTTAAAATATAGTCCCGTGGTGGTGACCAAGCCAATTGACCAACTGGCTTGTTGGTCAATTTACCTGTGAGAAAACAGACATCAAACTCATCCATGTTTCCCTGGTAGACTGTTTGTGCAGCGATCCACATTTAAACTTACATTGTTCTGAGTGATTGCTGAGGGCCAGTCTGCCTACCAGGCTAGAGCCTTTTATTTTTTATTTTCTAAATCCCGGTCTGGCATGGAGCCTTGCAAACCGGCTACCATGCCGGTAAAGCTTTTGCAACACACAGCACAGCTACTAGCTAGCTGTTACCATCGTGCTGATGTCATTAAATTGTGAACAGTGAAAATATATTAGGGTCTGTGTCGCTGTATCTATTTATAGTT
>OMLF01011689.1:0-13076 GCA_900302615.1 Holocentrus rufus
AGAAGTCTTTTCAGAGTCAATAGCTAAATATATTTAGGTTTTGTTTTCCAAACATATTTGACAATTGCACAATACCAGTTTATCTGAAACAGTCAGGGAAGCAGATTTCCAGCCCAGACAGAGATGATAGCTAGAAATAAAAACAGACTCTGGCAGCTGACAGGTAGAATGAAAAGTGGGTAGTATCCTTGATGTCAAACACTCAGAAGAACCCAGATCAAAGTGTAAAGTGACTTTTAATATTTATCCAAGGAAAATATGTCTGAGACATCAATAGTTGTTGTTCCCCCCTCTTTTTGACTGTTTAGCCTACTTTGCTAAGAGCCAAATACCAAGCACAAGTTTAACCAGTGTTAGCTAACAGTGGTCCCTCCAAACAACCCAGTTACAGCTATTTTTTCAGCTTTATTTTTGTATTTATTTATTTATTTTTACTCTAGATATCAGCTATATATCTAGAGTATATTTGAATGTCTATGTGTGTCAGCTCTGGAAAATTAAGGATATGCAGGTTTTACAATTACCACCTCACTGTTATGAAATCATTTCAGTCTATCTTTACACTTTAAACTGTCTAAAGTGATGTTTTTTCATGAAACATTATAAATTCAGAAAATAGTGTAGACGGAGGCAAACTAAAATCTTTCCTACAGACAGGTTATTGACTTTCTAAAGTTCGATTATAGTCGCAACAAGGGGGGGCTTCAGTGAAACTTCATAATATTTACATTTTTCCCTCATTAGTCACATCTTCTACCCAAACCTTGAGAATTAATTATTGGGCCCTGCTGCCAACTAAATCTCATTGATTTCCTTCTTTTCCCTGAAATGATATAAATTATATCACTCAAGCATAATGCAGGGGCACACAACTCTCAGTAGACGCTGGTTCACAATGCATATTTTAGTGTGTGTGCAGGCAGGAGAGGAGGACGTGTGTGTGGATCGATAGCTGCGTTTGTTTCTGGCAGAGTATCTGCCACCGTGACACGTCCTTGGTAGTTTTTGGACAGATGTCTGATGTTTCCCCATAACACTGGATTTAGGATCAATTGAGTATACTGTGAATGATAAACATGCTCCTGTGGGGAAAGATCGGCACTGTCTTCAGTCAGTGGTAAAAATCCAAGCAGTGAAAAAAGGCACTGTAGTGTGCAGCTTAAGGCTGTCAGCGATAATGTGTTAATCACTGGTGAATGATGTTAGGTGCATAACATAATGTATTTTTTTAATCAATTAATTACATGTTTTTTTTATTTTCTCCCTTAATGACAGACATAGTTGGGTAAACAAGCGCCAGTGTGTTCTGCAGCCTGTTTAGCTAACTTTCAGATGGATTCAGATTACAGCAGTGGAGAAAACAGACATCACTGTGATACTGAATGGTTTCCATTTTACAAGTCTTCCAGACAGCTCAGGTGACAAATCAACAGTAAGATGCACCTTTTGTCAGGTGAAATTGAAGTATCACTGAAGTAATAAAGAATATACTGTATGTTATAAATGTCCTGCTGTGACAGCCCTTGTATATGGATAGCTAACCCAGGGCACACAAGAGGTAGCTAAGTTTGGTTTAGTTTATCATTTGGTGCCTGTTTGTTTGTATGTTTGGACATGTGGGCATGTGTCCAGGTATGGATGACATAAGGTATAGCTTACTCAGCAGCAGTAGTGTCACTGTATTATGGCTCATCTTAAGCAATCCTTAAGCTTTTTTTGGTAATAGGCTATAGCTAGTTGCTAATCATGAAGGCATCGAAGGCCCAGCCAAGACAAACATTAGTTAATAACGTTACTGGAGTTCAGACTTAAAAGCCAATCTCTCCTAAACTGAGCTTGTTTGTGGAAGATAATAGTTCAATTTACTTAACTTCTAAGAGGTTGTGTGAATTGGGTCTTCATTGCACTTCTTTTGATTTTAAAGAAAGAATGTCAAAGATCATAAAGCAAATTTTTGTATTTGTATAAATTTTCTTCCTAATCAAGTTAAGAACCGCAATACTTCAAAATATGGCATGTTAAACATGCAATTAAAAACACGATTAATTACAATTACCTACTGAAACTCTGAGATAAACCACAGTTTAAAAAAAAATATCATCTGTCAGCCCTAGTGCAGTTGCTTATCATCTGCCTATAGTAAAATGCTAATAAGAATTGGCATAAAATGTTTTGACTTACTAATTTGTCATGCTTGTTTATCAGTAACTCAAATGAAATGATCTGCTTTTCAAAAAGTCCCGCTGTCTTGGTTTCATCCTTCGCTTTAGCTTTGCACTTCTCTCTCTCTCTCTCTCTCTCTCTTTCTGTGTCTCTCTCTCCTTTTCTTTTTAAGTCGCAGGTGATATTCCCTCGCTCCCCGCTGGATTGTCATCAACTGTCATCAACGGCAGCGAACCTTGAACCAGCTACAAGATGAGGGATTTCTCTGCCCTGCCTAAGTGTGTGTGGCAGGCAGACTCAGAATGAATGTGGGCCGAGGGCGAGAAGCATAGAGTGCCGTGTCTGAGGCCTACCGGGAGACCTCCAGTAGCCAGTGCACCGTGTCTCAAATCTCTACCCCAGTGTCATCTCACCTCATGTTCCCCCAGCCCAGACTCTCACAAAACAACTGCCTCTTCATACACAGGGGGCCCGGAGGCAGCTGCAAGGCTGCAAAACTGTATGGACGGAAACATGTGCTTTATGCTTCATCGGCACCGGTATGTTTTTCCTCAACTCCTTGACTACTTCTAATAACTTTTCTCCTCTCAAAATGCCCTCAGTTGTTCCACTTTCCTCCTCTTCATTTTTATTTTATTTTTATCGAGCTGTTATCTAATCAGGTGATTTCAGAACAAATTCTTGAAGTGGCAATCCGCAAGATCCTCATCTTTTTTTATTTTCGTGACATCTTTGGTGACAAGCCGTCATTGCTATGGTGTTTTTTGCGCTGCGCTTCCCAGAGATTGCTTCACAGTCAGTTAGGGCAGTGCTCTGATGTATTTTTCCTTGGATTTTTGTTTTGTTGATCAAATTTCGTTGGTGGTGTTTTGTTCTGAAATTGTTCTGCCGTGGTGGCTATTGGTGCTCATGCTAACTGCCCAGCTCTTCCTCTGTTTATTATAAACAAACTGCTGTTGCTGCTGCTGGTGAAATGCAATTAAAAACACATTACGTCCAGGATATTTTTTTTAATAGGAGAGACTAACCTGACACTGGGTGTTTAGAACAGCAAATAAACAGTTTGCTTAACTGAGTTTAGATTGAGACATGATTGTGCGATATCAATCAGTGATACAGAAGAGTAAAAATGAACATATTGTATGAAGATGTCATTGAGTATTACTTTAATCACAATGACAACCTGGCAAAAGACAATCAGTCTTTTCAGGAGAAACATTTAAGTGCTTTTTCTTTCTTGATTTTGTTTACATCCAAAATTTCTCCCCAAAACTCATTGCTTGTGTCCTTGAGGCTTAAACATGCCAAAAGAATTTCCATTCTCAAAAGACATTTGCAAAGCCTTGGACTATTTGGACAGTTGCGTTGTTTACATTGGCGTGTACAGTATGTCAACCTTATGCTCATGTTGTGCTGGAAGAACATGTTACATAAACAAAACAGGGACCTGCCCTTCCTACTGTGCACATTTGCACCACTAGTGGCTACAAACTGCATTAGGTAACTTTAATTAGCAATAGCAAAATGGACATACTGTATAACTGTATGAAAATGTCATGGAGTCTTTACTGCCTGGCAAAATACAGTCAGTTTTTAAAGAAGAAAGGATTAAATTTGGACTAAAAGGGATTAAGACACGTGAATAACTCCCAGGTAAGGACAAGACATTGCAATGAAAGTCTATTACAGCAAATTAGAAACCCTCCCAAGGCACTATACTGTGGGTTAATATGTTTTTGTCATACCATACAGTTAATATGGGCACAGCTAAGGTGAAAACAGGGGGAGCCATTTGAAAGTATACTTTCACAAGCTGCCAGTTTCTTCACATAGAAAGAAGTAGAACTTCAGCAAAGCTGCCCTCAAGAGAAATAAAGTTTTGCTAACTGAAGTTACTCTGAAGCTGTAGCTCAAACTACTTTGTAAAAATGATCATATCTGCAATGTCTTGTAGTATAAAATTACATGACAAAAAAACACTACTGATTCAGATGTTAACAAAATGTACTGACTTGAAATATAGTAATGCTCACAGTGTTGATCACTCTAACACTCCGACAACTGCCTGCTATGCTTGTGTGAAAATGTATTCTTTACTTATTTATTTATTTTCATATAATGGCTATCACTCTCATGAATGTCAGACAAAAATAATATACAAAGATAAAAGGAAGACAAATGCGATGCCCTTCTTTTATCGGCAAAATAAATCAGTAAGTTGCAATCCTTAACCATGCCTCAAAACGGTAAAAAAAAAAAAAAAAAAAAGTAAAATCACGACATACAGCCAAGCTACTGCAAAATGTAGCAAAACTACTAGTCTGACTCTGTAGAATATCTAAAGAGATGAAGAGAGCAGTTAATCACAGTGAAGTATGTAAAGCTGCAGTTTGACCTCGCAGGCAAACAGCGACGTCCTTTGTCTGCAGGGTGATGACAGAAGTCTTGGATGTGTTCATCAGTGTCTGTGTGTTCACCGCTGGCTTTCCCCGCGTCTTCTGTCTGCACTCAGCCTGCTCCCTGGGCGCTGCACAGCTGTGGGTGTCAATGGCAACAGGTCAGCTAATTAGAGCAGCACTGTGTCTGTCTCAGGCTGCTGCAGGGAGCTGCTGGGCACATGACTGTCAACGCTCTCATCAAGGCCTCTGGCCCCACAAAGGCCCCCCGTGCATACACTCTAATGCACACAAAGACACACATGCCTTCAAACATGCCGTTTTAATTTGCATTGTGTATATTGTTCGACAAAGTTCGATGTGTATTTTATTGGAGATATTATTTTGGTCCAGAACTTCTTTTACAAACTCTTTTCTATCAACACAGATTGGATGCTCCTACAATTTATGGGCTTTTTATTCTGAGACTCTTGCTGCAGAAGTCAGTGAAGAAACTGGACAGGAAAAGTGACAAGTGCACACTGTGTACTTTTATATAAAAAGATAAAACAAGATCCATTCCGAGAAGAAAATTCAATCATAATGCCCAACAATAACCTAAAGGTTAAGTATGAATAATATATGTTATGAAATGTTTTTGCCAGTGCAATTTTAGTGTGAGGGAGAGAAAGAAAAGTATGATTTTTTCCTGATACTGGAACGTTGTACTCTCACATAGCTGTCTTGAATTTCCACTCCACTTTGACAGAAAAGTCCTTCGCATAGATTTTAGAGCAAAAATACACACCCCAAAAAAGTATTTTGGGGTTGTTCTCTGGCACAAAAAAGGCTGAATTCTGCAGTGGCTTTTGTAGCCACTGCATAACTGCTCATATTGTGATAATTATGTGACTGACCTTGGTGGAGGCAGGTTTATTAAAAGTGAAGTATCCTGCACGGCCATTAGCTAGGTTGACCTTCAGTGATGCAGCATCACCACGATAACCACGACAACCACCTCCCATCTCCCCGAGCTCCTCTGACCTCCCCGAGCTGCGATGCTTCGTCATAACCTGACACCTCCCTGTGACACACTGTTTGACCCTTTGCCCCGAGCAATGACCATACTGTAGAAACAGATGGAAGAAAGTCTACACACACACACACACACACACATGCACGCAGATGCACACTTGTGTACACAAACACAGTGCATATGCAAAGTACTCGCACTCTTGCATCCTCCACTTTTCCATAAGCATGCTCTTGAATCTCTAGGCACATACACACACACACACACATACACACCCCTATTACCCTTTACTGTACCTCCCTAACTGCATGCAAAATTTGCCAAAATGTGTCTCATTAAAAATGTCTCTGCAGCTCAACAACACTTACAGTAATTATTCGCCAAAGAGATTCCAGGGCGCTGGATTTTGATTCCCTGACGCAGCAGAGAGCCAGTTATTATTAGTACTTCATAAACTGTATTTAACTGTATTTAGGGTGAACTATTGCTTTGATATTGTCAAATTCGGCGTTAAACATAGCCAATTTGAAACCAGTGTATCGAGTATTGGTGCAGTGGCCTTCCCTCTCTGAGATGCTGCCAAGGGAGGTCTCAGAGGTGAGCTTCTTTTCTCTCAGATAAATTGCTTATTTTTCCTCCTTCTTCCTCCGTGAACTGGACCTTTTGCCCTGGTTGGCTCTTCGGTGGCTCCAGAGTCATCTACTTTTATTGCAGTTAATGCTCCAAGGTAAAAAGCAGCAGCGATGCACAAGGAGTTTGCAGCTCTGGCACCCAACTTAAGTGCCAATCAATTTTTAATCACCACTGAATCAATAGTAGCAGGTTATTTTTGAGTGAGATAAAACAGTGATAGCAAAATGGAAAGCAAATAGTGCAGAAGGCCGGTGCACTGTCTATATTTGCTTTGGGTTAAGGGTTATCAGCATACAGTAAAAATCTGATCTCCTTTGCTGCGTCTTGGCTTGGTGGCAGAAGCACAGATTGGGGTCTCAGCAAAACAACACAGAATGCATTTAATGGCCACCTTATGTGAAATATTTAAATATTAATGTGTGCATTTTTATTTGATATATGCTGCAGCAATAAAGTGAGATTAAAAGGCCTATTTAAGAGTTTCCACAGTTTGCTTTTAATGGATTTAATGTGATTGGGGAACTTTTTACAGCCCTCACTTTGTCCCTATCATAATAATAAGGATGCTGCCTATTTTTCTTTCGCCAGTTAATAAAATCATACTTGAATACTTAATAGACTAAACCCTGGACAGGCTGAGACCTTCGCCTATCAGAATGCACATTTATTAGAATACACATGAAACTGCAGAATGAGCCTTCATCACCACAGCGTCTGTGTATTAAAAAGCGCCCTCCTCTCTTAAAACACCAAACTGTATCCCCAACAGCCACAATCAATTAAGTTAACACAAGCCTCCCATGGGGCGCATGTGAGAAAGTAAAACACTATATTCCTGCCTGCAAAAAGTGTATGCAATTGATATACGACTGTATACACTGCAATAGATGTAATCAACAATTTGTTTTACATGCTAATATGTAAATGACATTGCTGATTCTAAGTGGCTATTTGTGGGAAAAAACAACAACAACACTGCAATAACAAAGTGGCATATGGTTCCAATCATCTCTTTGTTGGCAATTCCTATACACAAGGCAATATATATAGGTGGAAATGCAGAGGCAGCAGAAATCTTAACTGAAGCCTTATGCTGCCTTTCTATAACGACAAAATGAAGTTTTGAGTTTGGGAGTTTTTGTTCTTGTGTGTGTGTCTTTTGTCGACGGGAACAAAAGCGGGACGTGGAAATAACGGCGATTACTCTATTTAATCATAATCTATGCTGTTCATGCCGTTTCCCCCAGCCTCGCGGTTCAAATGAATTTAATTCTTGCTTGTATGCAAAGTTTGTTTGTGAAACCCAAAGTGTACCGGGCTCCATTATTATCTCGATCATAACCTGAGAAGCTGTGGCCCGCTGAGTGCCAAGATGTAAAAGCTGTCCAATGAGTCTCAACGTTATGCAAAGCTCCTCCGTTAATAATTCATGTCTGAGTTTACAAATGGCACTGTTGAGCAGAGACGAATCAGTCGTGTCGTTGAAATGCTGTTTGGAGGAGATGAAAGTTTAATTCTTGTCCTAGATTACTCCTCCTCATATCTGAGCAGGCCCATTATTTTGCCTCCACCAATGTTTTCCCACCCGCTGTAATGGGGAATGAAGGGAGACATAGGCTACAGTGGCGGGACATGACCAGTTATGCACTCACTGAGGATCCTCCCTGATAGGTGACAGCTGGCCGGCTATTTGCATCACTGTTTGAGGGAGCGTCCTGTTAGGCCACAAGCTGCTAGAGGAAACAGGGCCAGTGCTGTGGATGGCACATGTTGATGTGTGTGTGTGCGCGTGTGTGTGTGTGCGCGCATGCGTGTATGTAAGGACAGACAGACAGACAGAGTGAAAGGGAAACAGAGGATAAGGTGTCCTGTCAGTAATACTGTCAGTGGGCTGACATGTAATGTTGAGAGCAGCTTTACAACAGCACAGAGTGGGCAAGGAAATAATACATTTGACTTGATCCACTGCACTGCCAAAAAAAAATCTCCATCTTAACATCTTAATCTGATGTTCAGTCTTAAAAATCTTGTTTTCCACTTGTTTTTCTTAAAACAAGTGGAAAATCTGTCAGTGGAATGAAATAATCCCAACTGTTTTCAATGCAGTTTCACTTGTTTCAGGAATAAATAAAATAAAATAAAATAAAGCAGAATAAGGCAGATCAGCCTTGGTTCAAGACAATTGATGAAATGAGATGATCAGAAATGATCACCATTGGAAACAAGTGGGAATATCTAATCCTGCTAACATATTTTTTCCACTTATTTTAAGAAAACTGGATTTTAACACTGAATTATGAGGCTAAATGACGATGTTTTTGCAGTAGTGTAATCAGTGACGCCTTTATAAGCGGTAAATCGCTACAATTTGGAGACCATATCAAGAAAGTGCTTATATGTCGGCGCTCTATCCAATATAGCAGAGCAGGGAAATTACTTTTTACAGTGCAAATGATTTTTATAGAGCTCAGCTATGCGGTAGACACACAGCACCCAAGCCTTAGAGAGATCCATGCTGTGTGTGGGCTTCTGTCAGATCAGTATGCCGCTGTGAGCTGCTCGGTGCGCTCTCTCACCCGCTCTCTCAACTTGAAGACTTACAGCAGACGTGATCAAAGCCATATTGGAATTGTTTCTTTGCCCGTAGGCCCGAGGTCAAAACATTTCCAGCGATACTCCCGCTTCAGATAAGAGAGCATTAACCGAGACTCTTGGCTTTATTCGATGTCACACTGTGGATCACGGAGCTGACCATTTACTTCCTGTAACTCTCGTATCCGAATCCTTGGACATTAACGTTCCTGATAGAAGTGGGGATATTATCTTTATGTGGGATCTTAGAGCGAGTCAGAGGCATTACTTAACATACAGGATAACAGCAGCCGGCTCATGATCTGTGTCATGGGGTGACGTGCTGTTCACACATTCGTGTTTTCTTAGCCTGATGTCACAGTTCTGCCTGTTTGGCGCTGTGTTGTTTTTTTTTTTTTTTTCACAACAGTGGAAGTAGTAAATACAACACCCACAGGTGACTAATTTGGGGTGATCAAATTTATCAAACTCGGTGGCGAGAAGAAAAATTTAAAAAAAAAAGGTAACACAGAATCCTATTGCTGCTCTTGTGTATATATCAACAAATGAATGAATCAAATGAATAAATAAAAAAAGACTACACTCCTAAAAGCATTACCATCTCAGGTAATAATTCCAGTTATGTTTACATACATATTATAATCACTCTAAATCCCCAAATACAGCAGGTGCACTATGAATTTGATTTGGCTCATTACAAGACAGTTAAACAACACGAGACTTGCAATCAATATGGAGAGTAAAATATAAAAGGACCTCACATACAGCAAGACATACTGCAGACTAAAGCAGTACAGACCACAGTGGAAATACATCTCTCACTTTATTGTCTTATCCTTAATAAACAGGGCTATTTGTGTAAGCACACTAGCATTAAGCACAGTGCTAAGTATAACTCTTCAGTCTAGATCTTACTTAGAAGCACTGCTTGTATATTTAGTGGCCAAACTGCCTCCCTCTCTGAGCTGTTGAGCAGTCTATTTGATTACTGGCAAGGTGTTCCTGTGGAAAATTTAAACTTCATCTAACAAGGCCAGTTGACTAAGAGCACGTTCTTTCGTGACCTCTCCAGCCCGCGGAAAGCAGCTGCACAGGGAGAGCGGGTTACACACACTTTCACAATCACATTGTGTGGGCGCTGCCCAGTTTTACCAGAGAATTGCCATTGAGCAGCTCCACTGGAGCAGGTGGGGGCTTGATGCCTTACATAAGGGCACTTCAGCAGGAGTTGTTGAGGGAGGAGAGAGTGTTACTCACTCACCTCCCCCTAATCAGATATTCCCAGATGGTGTGGGGAGTCAAACTGGCAACCTTGCAGTCACAAACCCTCTTCAATAGCCAGCAGACCACAGCTGCCTCCCTTGTGGAGTGGTAATTTCTTTCCGTGGAAAACTGGATGCTTCAGAGTAGAAAGTACACTCCAGATGTTTGAAGTGTCAAAATCTAATAATACAGGTGGTAGACTGACAGCAAGGTAGATTTTACTCCTCACCACTGCCAGCAAAAATCTTTTGTCGAGGCATCCGCATGAAACGGGAAGAGCTAAAGTTCAATCGGTGCTGTTTGGCTGGTTACAAATCACAGGGGACGCTTGCTTTTGTACACATATCCTATTTATACCTATGTTTCTTTTTTGAATTTATCAGGCCAGACGCTCTTCAGGCCGTTCTTCAGGGCACGCTATCGCATATTTTTATTCATGCCATCACATGTGCTACTTCTTTATGAATCCCCGGGATTAAACTTCCACAGTAAATGGCTGCTGAAACGATGCAGGCTCACTCTGTCTTTCTGCCTGCAAAATGCATGCTTTCTGAGTGATTGGTAGACCCGAGCAAATACTCCAACTACCATAGATCACTAAAATACTGGCTCATTTCTGCTCCATCTATCTGTCTTTTTCTCTCTTTTTCTGTCTTTTTTTGCAGTTAGTCTTCCCTCTCCTCTCTTTTCCCCTCTCTCTTTCTCTCTCTCTCACACGTACAGAAATTACCCACGACTGAAGATGTATGTATGCACCATCATAACAATGCACTCATAAAAGCAAATCAATGCCGTCGTGCGCTGAATCAACACACCTCAAGCCATTCCACGTCAAGTGCGGCTGTTGTCAGCGTCAGTGAGATTGCCAGGGGGAATACAAGGTATTTATCAGAGATACACCATCCCCTCGTCTCCTCCCCAAGTGTCTCTCTCACCGCAAATATCCAAGGGTTTGGACATACTAGAGACCCGCTTTTCTCCACCTCACTCTGCAACACATTAACCCTGGGACACCATCAATTACTGACTAATTAATCTACTTAGATTGGCAAATCTGCATTTATTGCCATCTGGCAATTCTGGTGATGAACACAATAAACTGCTCCGCTAATTGATCATTACTTTGTGTTTGCACATGAAAATCCGCCATGAAATTCACACCTTCCACGTGGCGCGCACACATGCACGAATGATTGTTTAAAGCAGCTGTATAGCGATTGTGTCACAAAGCTTGTTCGTCGCTTTGAAGATGCTGTTTTTCTTGCAGATGACATGTTAATAACGCGGATGTGTGGCCCTCGAGTTGAATGAGATCGCATTTTGTTTTTCAAGAAGATCTCGTGACTGCTGATAGATGGCAAATAAGTAATAATGTTCTTGACACAATGATCAAAAACAAATGCTCCTGCTTTGTGCAGGTGTTGAAACTATAATTGGACCACTATTTTACAGCACTCCCTTTCATCATAGTGGGATCAATAATCCCACTGAGGGAACCCAACAAATTATCCTGGAGATCCGCCTGTACTGTCTTACACTGATGATGCCGGAGGCAAATGCTCGAAAAGCACCGGAGCCTTGGATTTAATGAAAAGTTTTCACTCAGACCACACATATTACCATGTTTTAGTAACTAACGAGCCCTTGAAAGACAACGTGCCCTCGGTGTGATTCAGCGATACATTGCTTTGTCTAGACGTGTTAAATTTTTATGCTTCAAAATAAAATTCATGCTCTGTTCCTGGAATAAATACTGAATGTGTGTGTGTGTGTTTGTGTTTGTGTGTGAGAGAGAGAGAGAGAAAGAAAGAGAGAGAGAGAGATATACAGACAGTTTTACAGAATGCTTTAAAGAATAATAGCAAATCCATATTTTACAATTTGTTTATTTTTTATAAATATCCACAAGGAAACATCAAATTTAGGGAACAAAAGAAGACTGAACGAGAAAACTAGCTTTGCCACATACACACACACACACACACACACACACACACACAATGATCTAAACGCTACAATTGTGGTTTAAATCCATCCCTCTTTGGATCCTTTGTATAATTCAGTGCTCTCTCAAATATGAAAGAACCTTGCTGTCCACTTTCACAGGTTTGGATTAAGTCTAACTTCAGTCTATTGATGTCTGCCAACACTGAGGATCCGCTCTCACACGACGAACCTGTCTGGAAACAACAAGGCGTCACCTGCAGCGTCGCTCTCTGCTCTCCTGAAACGGTTTGAACTTGGATGGACATTAACATGAGAGGTTCGGTCCCTTTCCAGAGGCACATTGTCTCGCTGCAGAGCTGAAGCAGAATTACCTGCAGAACAGGACGAGAAGCACTTTACTTCACCGTGTGTTGCTGCTGCACAGAAAGACCAATTTGTGTCTGATGAATTACTCTGTAATATGATTGACACGCTGAAGCCATTACTCTCAGACTATACGTACCATTGTGCCTTTATTTCTGGTGAAAATAATGAAGGGTTATCAAAATAGCTGAGCGCACTCATAAAGGCAACCAAAAGTTTGGTGATTGATGGCGCTTGAAATGACCGTTCAATTGTGATTTTTAGGTTTTTTTCCACAGGAGAAATAGGTATGGTTCTCCCACAGTATAATCTAGCAAAGACCAAATTGTTGAAAGAAGTAATTTCATTGGTTCAGGTGGCGGAAATTGATATAGTCAGACTAAATGTGGCTTCTAATGGAACAAAGTGGACATGACAAATTTGAGAATAGAAAAATGGAGAGATTGATGGTGGTGTAAAGAAATTATTTATAAAAAAAAAAAAGATCTTTTCACTGGTCAGGCTTGTGGAGGCGCCTGTTTGGGACTCACTCACCCTTTCATTCCTTTCAGCCGTTCATTCAGTGTCTCATCAGGATTAAATGTTTTCCCTGAGGGTGTCTCATACTTTGTATTACTGTAATTCAAATGGCAATTTTTCTTATCGCCGATTAGTGGTTACGCTTCAGTATAAACATTAAAAATATATAATTTCCTTAAAATTTATTC
>OMLF01011689.1:19312-38221 GCA_900302615.1 Holocentrus rufus
TTTTGCACACCACCCATAACCATAAACCTTGGATTAATGGGGAATGCCGTGTTCACATTTAAATGTACTACTGCACAAACACACACACACACACACACACACACGTTTGCCTTTGTTCTTTTGTATGTAAAGAACGCTCTATTCTGACCTCCACTACAATCAACACCGCCATTAGATAATCATAACAATTAATTATGTATATCATACACATCACACTGACACACACTTTAACTACTGAATCCATCCAGTGCAATTCTGAACCAAGCAAAGAAAATATTAAGTACAAGCTCCCGGGGACTTTGAAAGAATTATTTGGCAGTCAGTGCAGACATGTACCTATCTGGGAGTATGAAAAGGTTATGATTAAAAGAATGTTCAGCAGGGCGAGATGAATAATAGGCTCTTATTCAAAAGAAATGTCTTTGGAGATAGAGCAGGTGATTAGCAATACTGTTGATGCCTTGCAAAATGAGGGGAGTTGCAGGGTGGGGAGAGAGAGAGAGAGAGAGAGAGAGAGAGAGAGAGAGAGAGAGAAATCCACATTGTTACAAATGGATAATTTATAACTGTGCTGTATGTGCGGTGCTATCTCCAGAGATGACAGAATGTATGTATCTGCAAATTGCGGTAGATGAGAGTTTAATAGCAAAGTAATGACTATATTGGTGAAGAGTCTAAACACGATATGCAGCTCAGATCAAGTCAGGATCCTTGGACAAACATCTCATTTGATAAAGTTCTTTGTGCTTTGGTCTTGTCCTGGGGTTATACTGTTTCACTAAACACAGAAATGCACACACACGGTTCACACACACACACAGACTCGGATCCAGTAGCGGTAGTGTGCATGCGTGTGTTATATGTGCGCCGAGTGTGGGTACAGGTGCTCCATTATTCAAAGTATCTCCTTGGGCTTTAAAGCTCTGACAGAGAACTAGACGAGGTTCCTCCCCACATGCTCCCGTTCCTCAGCACCTCCGCCCCCCCCTCCCACCGCAAAAATATTACCAGAGCTTCCCCGGGGAGAAGGAGAGGGGAAACGTGATCTGGAAGAGAGGGGCGAATCCACCACAACAACAGCTGTTTCCAAATCACAACAACCTGGGGAAGGGTTGTGGGTTATATTTTATGGGTGGAGAGGGACCACGGATGTTCATTTATTTATCTCCACAGTCAGCGCTGGTGTGTGTGTGTGTGTGTATGTGGGTGTATGTGTGTGTGTGACAAGATCTGTCATAGCTCACTCTTTACTTATACAGGAAGAAGGCCTAAGGCCACTATATAGCAGCCACACTGCGGAATGCTAAGACCCATAATGCCACCACCACCAAACGCATGCACAAATGATAAATATGTAAAAACAATCAATTTCATATGTCGAAATATTATAATGAATGTACAGAGTATATGAATTCTTATTGAGTGGGTTTGTTGCTTTCCTCTTCACTTGTTCTCCTAGATGCCACTTCTCCACGGGTACAATTATGCTGAGAGCAATTTCATATTTCAAGTATGCAAATATCGATACTGTGTGGCCACAAACAGTCCATATACGGAGAATATGTAGGCTGCAGCATGGTAATCCTTTTGAAGTGTCGTGGTAGTACGCTGTTTAAAATCTAAATTAGCAAGCTTGTGCGTAAGAACACGCGTGCGCACGGATGCACGCCTGCGCACACACACACACACACAGACACAGAGGATCTAAATTAGCCTAATGGTTCTCAGTAGACCTAACACCAAACACACGTGCCTCTGGTGGGGTAAATGGTGGGGCATGGGATTGGAGCTGAATACAAACACAACCATTAGCAGTTGGAGCTGGCTAATCTATGTCAGTGACCTTGGACAGGTGTTGGTGTCTACTTTCTCCTTGACTACACACTATCATTAATTTGGCTCCCTCCTCCTTTACATGCAGCAAATTATAGCTCATCTAATATTATTTGCCCATCCTTTGCAGGCATTGGGAGAACGCTCGAATTCGCTCTGTGTCGAGTTTTGTTGTTTTTCCCCTGTTTTTTTTTTTTTTTTTTTGGTTTGTTTTGTCTCGCAGCATTTTAACCTCAGTCAGTGGCTCTGATTTGGATTCCAACCAAATAACTGATACAGTGACAGATCAGTGTAATCACAGTTTCTACCATTTGGAGACTGTTGTTTGTTGCTATTCCAGTTATATTTTAAGATGTTTTCTGGGTGAGAGATCTGCGGGCTGTGGTGCACAACAACTTCTCACCAGGACGGTTCTCTGCCATCCTTTCCCCGCGATGTGGGCCTTCTCACTCTTACTACCTGTCTATTGCATGTTTTTTTTTTCTCTGGCTCGCTGCACCATCTGTCTGTCCTGTGCCTGTTAAATCACAGTTTGCCCACTCGTGCTGCCCCCTGCTTCGACTTCACCCCTGGCACTTTCCGTTCGGTCCTCAAAACCACAGAATAATATGCAAGTCTGAGTCAACCCACCCCAAGTTCTTGGATCTTTGTCAAACAATACCGGAACAACAGCATGGTTTGCTCCGTGCGCGGATCTCAATAGTCTGCACCCTCTTGGTTTTGTTTAGGGAAGGCAGCGAAAGCACACACAGAGTTGGAGAAAATGTCCTATCAATCTACAGGATATTAGCTGCAAGGCACCAGTTTAATACTGCCAATGATGTAACCTTCTGTGCCAGTATGAGCAAGTGCCACAATAAATTACTTCACATCATCTGATACTTTTTTATCTGATGATAACGCACTGTGTGGGTTGTGTGATCTCAAGCTTAAGATTTTCTTGTGGTGGGAGCGGTAGTGTGGTGAATAAAGAGTGTGTGAGGGGGAGAAGGGACTTGGGAAACTGTAAACGAGTTTGTTTTTATGATTCCAAAGGGTTTACAATCAATCAAAAGGGTCAAGTTTGAATCCAAACAAACAAGAGACCATAGCCATTACTCCCCCTAGTGTTAGGAACACATTCAAAACTAATCTTAAAATAGTCTTCTTGCCTAACATTAGCCAAAATGACCACTTGCTGACTTTTTTATTGAGTTAAAGTTACAGTTCACAATAAATAAATAAATAAATAGCTGGTGGCAATAACAGCTGGCCATATTGCAGAGCTAATCATCAAAACGGTACCATGAATGGTACCACAAAAGTGGTGAAGCAGAAATATAAGGACTGTAGTGCCGCCACATATCTTGACAGATGAACTTGCTCATCTAGGCGATCGTACACCTGATGTATTAATTTATCATCGATTAATTACATTCACGTATTTGAGCCACCAAAGTAGCAGCTCACCAGAAAAGCCAAAGCAAAAGAGGAAAGCTAAGGTAAACAAATATGATTCATTCTGTTTGTTACCTGCCCAGCAGAAAACAATTTAAGCATCACTTTGATGAACTGAATTGAACTGATTAGAAAATCTAAAACACAACTGCTCAAGAGAATTGAGGCAATAAAGAAGATAGTGTTGCACAAACATCTATTTCCAAAGTGGTCCTTAATGGAAATACAAACATTACAAATAAAAAACATATAGTAGAGAAATGTTTGCAATATAAAATACATGAATATAAGATGATATAAACATCATGCAATTAAATATTCAACTAATGCTTAATTTCCACACAGTGACCAGCCCTCACTAATTTCTTTAACTGTCTCATAAGAATTTGCTTAGCATCTTTTTTTTAATCTATTTTGCTGTCTGACTTTATTAAATATGTAAAGGCAAGATATGCCATAGATTAATCCCAGCATATATTCTATAGTTTATACTGACAGTATATTCTATATACTATAGAGTATACATACACTCTGTAGTATAGAGTGCATATACTCTGTAGTATATAGATTAATTCCAACACATATGTTACAGTAACTCTACGTCAGTAGTAAAAGCAAAGAAAACAAAAAAAAAATTAAAGTTTGAGGATGGGTGGTGCCGTCATGTTTACGTTTCACACTTGCCAAGTAGCTCACTTAGCCTACAACAGGCAGGCAGCTAGCCAGGGCTAAGTGGTAAGGTTTAATAAGGGATAAGTTTACCAAATGGTAAGTTTAAAAAAAAAATAGAATTAGTTTTTGTTGTCACAAAGCAACTCATTAAAGTCATTGTTTTGCCATCAAAAAGTATTTTTCATCCAAAAATTTGACAGAATTAACACTGGTAGGAAGCATACACTCAGCATTATGCTCCCTGAACCACATGTTCCCTCAGCTCTATATTCACTCATCTCTATGTTCCCTTAGCTCCCTTAGCTTGGTTTTAATGTTAGCTTTTTGGAGATGGTTAAAATGAATGTTTATTGCTCAAATATTTCTTCAGGTCTCAGCACATATTTTACTGTGTCACTGATTTTTCACTCACATTTCTGCCATGATTGAGGTTGTTTGTACACCACCAAAATAAAAATACAACTGCCAAATTATTCTCTCTTGGTTTCATTTTACAGAGCCCTTTTTTACCCATTTTCTCTCCAACAATATCTCCAGGCTGGAATTAGAGAAATAGTGAAACAGCAGTTTCACTTCATCCAAGCTGAGTTGGCTGTAGATGAGAGAAAGGTGTGGGCGGTGAGCACCTTGGCACCCCTGACGTGATGGACCAATGGGTGACATTTGCCAAACAGTCTACCGGTTGGCAGAGTCATTCTAATCAGAAATTGGTTTGAAAGTTGGCGTGAGATTCTTGGGGTAATCACAGACAAAATTGTCAAGAAAAAAAGAGATCCTTTAATTATACTTGGTTAATTGTACTATAAATATCTTAGTATCGAGCTACCTGCGAGAGAAAGGGTGATGTGTGCAATTCTCCCTAAATGTTCAAAGAAGAAACTTTGGTAACATATCAATTGACAGGCTAATTTAGTGTCATTACACCTCATTAACCTTAAATTTATCGCTTAACTCACATTAAAGACACAGCATTGTGAAATTAAGCTAAGGAAACAGGTGTTATGGCAAATAACAATCCTTCTAGCTTTTACTGATTTAATTAAAAAAATAAATAAAAAAGTGGATACTTTACATCATAAGGCAATTAAAAAGTCATAAGTACCCAGTAATTTATAAGTTCTTACTAACTAATTATTTTGAAACCATCCTGAAGACAGAGAGGATCCATCATGTAACATCATAGTAGGTTATTCAGATATTTACAGGCCAGTATATTTGTGTAAAAGTACAGTATATGTAAGTAGTAAATTATGTCAATTATTAAATTTTTGATACATTGACTGGTAATTGACATGTAGATTTGCAACTATGTTAATAATAATTTACTTGCAATACAGTTTATGTTGTGTTTAAAGTAAAACTGACCACTTTTGAATATTTGTGTGACTGCTATTCCTACTTTACACAAGTATTTTCTTCTCAAGACTTCACTTATTTATTAATTTGAAACATCTTTAAAAACAAACAAATCAATAACGACAACTAAATGATTAAGTCCTTAATAATTAATTAAATGATTAATTCCTTAGCTGTTTTATTGTTCATTATAATATCCTTAAATTGAAATTAGCAACAAATTTCCATAATGATAGGTTGCCAAGACTTTTATAATTTGTGATTTAAGACCGTTTGTTGTATCCAATAGTCATTTGGCAAAATGTAATGTGAAAATTATAGATTACCTGTCAATAACCAGTTATTTGATTATAGATAACCTTAAAGGAATGTTTTGGGCAAAATACCCTTTTCTGACTTACCCAGACTGAGACAAGATGTTAGATACCTTTTTCTCCTGTGTACGTCCACTGGTTCGGCTCCTGTGAGTAGCATTTCATGTTAGCATAGCAAAAGACTTGAATTCTACAGGAATCATTAGCGTACCTCTGTCAAAGTGAAAAATAAACCTTACAGCGACTACACACTGTATCATATGTATTTGAAATACACATCTTTGATTGATTTTTTAAAAATTGTAAGTTGTTTTAGGAGATGTTAGAATATGTTAGTTATAGTTCCTGCCATCTATAATCCTACCACCTAACTAACCTAACTTCTCCTAAAACGCCTTCGGGAAAAAGCTTTGTGTGTATCACTGGTTATAAATGATTAAGCCTATAGAATTATGGTTTGAAAAGAATATAAATTTTATGGCAACTACGTGCTTATGTCATACTTAGTGATACTGTCTATAAATTCATTTACCTGATTGTTATTTAAATGGTATTCTACAATGGTGAAGTGAAAAGTGTGTGTTGACCTGTTTGGCATGTTATGACATGTTTCCCTCAGCTTGAGAATAAGCAGCTGCAAATCAGACACTAATTTTCTCATAATATCAGGGGGAAAAAACAACAACCAAAAAAATCCCAAAACAGTAACAATAAAAGGTCTCAAATTAAGAAATGATTTTATCCTATTAATGAGAAAAGAATGGAAAAGGTCTTAGCATAGAAAGAGAACCCAGTGATTGTTTTCTTTTTTCAAGATGAATGCAATACATTTCCCTTGCCTCTTTTCTTCCCCAACATACCAAGTGTTTTCAGAACTGTAAATCTAAACAGTGCATAAATGATTTGGACCTGATGACCTTTACTGGCCTCCATAACCTATTTTTCATTTCCTTCACTCACCAACTGCATCCTTCCCCTACCTCACTTCACTTCCCTCTCTCTGCAGCCCATTGAGTTTTTCCCTCATTCATCTAAAAAATGTTGCTGTCAAAGTTAATTCAAAGTGGATAGTAGACCAGGTAAAATGCAAGTTGAAGACAAAAACACCAAACATAAAAAGGCAGCATGAAACTATTTATAAATAATATATTTATTTGGCACGACTATGACCTGTACTATGTGCTAACTTTGTGGTCAGATAAAGACTGCCGCAACTCAACAACCAGGCAAACCCAAACCAGTATTACTGCAGGCAGATATATGGCTTTTAGTCTTATGTGGTTGAACTGTGGATATATTTGAGTATGTAACTTTGTGACTCGAGGCAGTGAAATGTTAGTCCCACCATCCTCCTTCTTCCACATTCCCAAACACTTCTCACTCATCTTGATGAGCTGACCACCTTGAACTGGCATATAACCTGAGATTAAGATAGAGGAAGTTGATGGGGAACACTGGTGCTCTGCAATTTAAAAAAGAAACACTGATTTCATCCCGTGTTTCTGAATGGATGTTGTCTGCTGCAGGTTGAGCTGTGCTGCTTACTGCTCTTTCCTCACTGCTATTGTTGTTGCTACTTCATCCCTGCACTGTGGCCACTAGCCTCACCTTGACAGCCACAACCACCCCACCACTGACCATATGTCCATGATGCATGGTATACAGCCCAAAACATCTTGAACAGTACTGAGAAGCAAATGTCAGGTAGACATAGAGCTTTAGGCATTTGCACACAGGGTAACAGACAGAAACAGACTGAGCATATTTGATATATCTTGTTTATTTATTGCTAATTAAATGTTAACAAGTTGCATATCAGATCATTAATGTCACACTTAATTGATCGCTCACACGCTTGCAGAGGTTTGGTGCAGATGCAGTTTATGATTCGCTAGTTTCTGATGCAATGCAATGGACAGTCTGCAAAATCACATGATGTGATGAATATAATTCATGATGTAAGAAAGCATAATATTTATTCAGAACATGCTCAAGTAAATTGCTGACTTTAACAGTTAATAAAAAAAATACCTATATGCAAAAACCTATTCAATTTTAGAAAGAAAAACAAATGTAGTTTGCTGCTTCTGCCTTTGCATTTGGTATAGAGACAATACACTTAAGGGAAAACCAGATCATGTAAGGTTATTGAAGCAGTAATGTTAAGTCAGATTTGTAATGCCCTGTATCAAAGGTAATGCACCATTTAAAATCATACATAGCCTGTTAGGATCAAAAACATAAGCTGTACATAATGGATGCAAAGAAATCAAAGCATACATGAAATCTCCAATTTGTTTTCTGCTTGCTGGTGTTTCATCTCCAGCAACACCATGTTTAGTGACCTGGCAACATGTCATGTTGTGTCAAGTCCTCAGTCCTAAGAAGACTCGCTGAACAGAAAGGTCAGAAAAGCATGCTCATAAAGGGATGTGGACAGCTTTTAGCCTGTGGCTTTGCTTTAATCAAAGCCAAATGCAGTTGCAGTCAGAAAACACTTCTGATTTACTCAAGCAACAGTGAACACTGGCTCTGAGTAAGACCTGTAGGATTTGTGGCGTTGAGGGCATTGACTAAGAAATCGCAACATTTCCTCCAGAGGTATGAGGTGTGCGTGCGTGTGTGTGTGTGTGTGTGTATGTGTGTGTGTGTGTGTGTGTGTGTGTGTACAGGCTGTCCTTGTGGCGAGTTTCTGCCCTGGGCTGTTTTTTCCTGACTTTGTCAGAAACATGTGGCATGAAGCAATACACCTGCAAGTCATGGTGTTAAGTCATTGGTGCTGCGCACTTCACAGTCCTTGGGCCAGTCCATGGTTAACTAGATTTATTTCTTATCTTACAGAGAACAGATTCATAACGCAAAATAACCTCCAATAATTTCCAAGATGCATTTCAAATTGTATGGACTCCCACCTGGATCAAAATGATTGCAATAAAAAGCAAACAACATTTGTGCACAATTACTTTTTTTCCCCTCAAATTACGTAAACGAGTGCAATTTATTTCTGACTACAAATACAGTTGTATTCAGTCATCATCACGGCTTCTATGGCAACAGATAGATTTAGTGAGATTGTCCATCTTACAGACTACTGTGGTGTATGAGTAGTGAGCACCCATTTGTAAAAGCTCTTCCATCATGATGAGAGACAGCCCACACAGCTCCAGATTGCTGATGAGCTTATTTTTAGTTGAGGGGCTACCCCAATGTCTGGTATACATGTGGGAGAGACAGAAAATGTAGAACAGATTTCCCAGTTAATACTTGTGTAGCAAGCCTTCTTGCTCTGTAATTAACCAATTAACAAGTAACATGCCCCACCAACACCATACCTGATTCAATTTGCAATCAGAAATGCTCGTCTGCAAAGTTTTAATTGTGCCCGTGGCAATAACTTACTGTTTGTAATCACATTCTCTCTCTCCTTATATTGCACCATGGTGCGTTTGGGAGAAAAAACTTACTGGCGCAAGCTAATTCGGCAAACCTCCATGTTGGAGGTGAGCACAATGCACATTACCAGCAGTGCTTAGGGTTTTGCTGAACAACAGAATGAGAGTTAATATGCTCCCCAATCATTTACACTTTGTGCATTTATAGCCTCCGGTGAGAGGTGGTAGGCAGGCAGGGGAGCATTCACTCAACATGTCGCCCTCATCATTGTTTCACAGTAAGGTTGCGTTGAGGCAACAGAATGCAGACACATGCAAAGATGAAACCTCCCCCCTCCCTTCCCCTTCTCCATCTTTCAAGATGAGGCATTAAGGCTTGCTTTTGAGTACAGTAAGGGAGACAGAAACACCCGTTTTGACTGGAGAAACCACATGTTCTGAAGGCAAGCCATGTGTCAGAGCCAATCAACATTCAGGAGGCTGATATGATGGTTGTACAGGATGAATCACAAGGCCATCATCTGTCTGTTTCGGATTCTGACTGTTGGAACTCAAATTATAGGTGACTTAATGTTTCTTTTTTTTATTTTTTTTTTCTTTGCTTTTCTGGTGCACTGCCAGGCCATACACTGAGCTAAAAGGCAGAAATATGGTCTGTCAGATGTAAGCTGCCGCTAATTGTTCAGCTCAAATCCCCCCCACCCCTCATTTTCTTCAGCAGACCACAGCCACCCACCACTTTTAAAGATACATAGTTGACGCTATGGACGACGTTAACAATGGACTTCAAGCAATTACGTGATTCATGCATTTTAATATGATAGGAAGAGGACAGACTGGGATTAGCATTGCACACTTGATGTTACACACACACAGACCCTAACCACAAAACACAAACAATCTAGGGCAGCTATTCCAAATCCAATTGTTGTGAACATGAAGCCAGCTAGTTTCAGGCAGTGGGGTGAGTTTGGCCCACACATACCAATTAGGCCCGTTTCCAAAGCAATACTGCACAATGCTGCCCAGAGGACTGCAGCAGAACAAGACTTTGATTTCCCTCAATGTGATAGTAATTTCATATTCCTCTGAAAAGCAACATGGCTACCGAGGGTAGGCTCTCGAGTTGATCTATGAAAAGCAATTCACAAGATGCTTGTTTGGTCATGCACATACATTTTTCTCAAACAGCCACACAAATGCATTGTGACAAGTGCAGTGTAGATGTTACTGGAGCGCAGACATGCCCGTATGCACGCGCGCCCGGCTTGTGATGCATCCTCTGACCAATCAGTGAGGCCTCTTTTATTGTACCTGTGGAGGAGATTTCTTGGTCGAGTCGGGTTAAATGTTTGCTTTTGATCAGTTACCGTCTCTCGCCTCCCCCAGGCAGCTCAGAGCACTCCTGGCATCTGGGATCAAGGATCAAGGCCACAACTGAGAATGCAGCCTGTGGCCTTCGCACCGACTAAACACTGCTGAGCCCCAGTCCCACCACAGCACATCAGACCGAGTGTGGAATAGAGAGGGAGGCGGCACGTAATGAGAGCCGGGAGAATTACTACACTCTATTTATAGGGAGCGCGGGGTTGTTTACCTTGTTTTTAGCTACTTGTTTTGACTGGCAGTGAATTACTAATGAGAGCAGATAACATTCTATTACAATATCATTGTATCCGGTGCTGATGCTGGGATTTACCTGTGTTTTCACGATGCCGCTTTAAAAACCTGCATGCCCTCCTCAGTCTATTCAGCTCTGTCTCGCTCCCCGCCATGAAATGCAATCACACTTTCTGCGTTGGGAGTAGCAGCAGAAGCAAAGACGGTCTATTCGACCGGGTGATGCTTACTTCTGTGTGAGACAGTGTGGGAGAGCCTATCGCAGGAATAAATCTTCGCCCCTCTCATTTGAATCACTGAGAATGCTTGATCATTTGTCACAGGGGAGGAGAAAAGCCAAAGTACCCCAAAGAGAGTGCAGAGGTGTTCCTGCACAGAGGCGGCCATATTAGCAGAGATATTCTTCAGGATTATGTGCCCCTTCAACCCAGGCCAGGAATTTGTCAGCAGAAGTGCAGATATGGCTCTATCAATAATCCATGGCATTGTGTATTTCCCAACTGATGCCATTATACGGCTGGGGGATGACAGCACTCACCAACTCCATCATCTTATCCACGGGGACCAGGATCTCATAAAGCGCTCTCAACATAGACATCTCATATAACGGGTAATAACTCCAGCCAGTTAATACAGGGGAATTATCAGGGAGAGGAGCGATGAACCCAGCAAAAACTGGGGCGTCCACAGCAGTATTATGGTTGTGGAGAGGAAAGAGCAAGGGGAAGGTATCAGAGGAAAGGTGGGGGGGAGGGTCGAAGTGTGTGGTGAAAAATAGAAAGGGGCAATAAGAGAGCATGTAAAATGGGAAAAAATTAGAGGGAGGAGGAGAGAGAGAGAGAGAGATGGGTAGAAATACAGAGCGAGAGGTATCAAGGTTGAAGAGTGGGAGAGAAAAGAAGAGAAATAAACAAAGAAGAGAAAATGTGAAGGAGGAAGAGAAATGAGAAAGGAGTAGGGAGAGGTAAGAGAGAGGAATGAGACATCAAGAGTTAATGATGTAACAAAATACAGTGTGATAGTGGGCTGTGAGGGCAGAGCTTCAGTAAAGAGTTTGCCTCTGCGTCTTCTTTTTTTTTTTTTATATTTCACCATGGAAAACGTTTACATGCTTTTGGGGCCCCTCCCATCAGAGCAGGCAGTGGAAGGTATCTTTGAATAAGACTCGATAACGGTGAGCTTCAGCTGGTAATCTCCCTAATCCGAATTAAAGCCGTCTGTAACGCTTTTTATTAGATGCCTTTCTGTATCGTTTAGGGAGAATTTACATGGTTTATGGTTACATTAAGAGATGGACTTTCCCTTAATATCAATGGTAATATGCAATGTTGTGCTGATGCTTTACAACATGGTTTGCATGTTGATGCTCTGACTGAAGTGACTCTCACCCAGATACTGTATCTGGACATTTGTGCCTCTTTTATCTGTGGCACTAATAGACAATTCTAATATGATTTGAGGTTTTTTGTACATTTTCCATCCCCACAAATGTTAACTGTTGAGTTATTACACACATATGTCGCTTGATAGATATTTTAACAGTTTTGCCATTAATATGGGCCCATTTACTCCCACTCAATTCCAGACAGCATTGAAAAAAAAAAACTCTGGAGACTTCTAGTTAGTAAAGGTAATCCAAGCTCATTTTGCAAATGCTGGGAACACTGTGAGAGCCGAAACAAGACATTAGTGGGTGTCTTACTTCTTTTCTGATTTCCGCGCTGCTCTCCAAAATATATGATTCATCTAATAGCTTACTTTCTACCTGCCTTTTTTCAGTCCCAAACGTTCAGGCCAACAGGAAAAGCAAAGCGAGACGCCTCTGCCAGCTATAGTCTGTAAAATGAAACAGAAAATAAAGCCTGATTTTATGCAATTACCATTTAAAATTGGCAACCCCGTATTTACTAGGAGTAGTGAATAATATTTAAACAGCATTTTTATTTGGAATATTTTCTTAGAAAAACAACTAACACAAGGGGGAAAGCAAATATCTCATCGTGTGATGAAAGAACTGGAATATGATCTGCAGTGATGTAAAAGCAAGGGAGTGAGGGAAATGAGAAAATACCCGAGCCATGATGGAACTGTCCTTTGAGTTTTAGGTAGCCTATACCAAGCATCTGGATTCAACCCTTTATCAGGCCTTTTAGTCTTAAATGTGGGTGGGTGCCAGCCACAGGAGCTATAAGCAGGGACAGGGACAGGAGGGAGAAAATAAATATATAATAACACCACCCACCTAGCAAAGATATTCAGTGTTTGCATTTCAGGGGACAATAAAGAGGGCCATCTGTTCCTGTCATTCGTGCTTTATTGTTTTCCTCGGCGGGCCACTCACTTTGGAACACCACATCAAGCCCTCCCCGCCCTGCCTTCACCTCACACTCTCCATCCCCTAGACTCCACCCCCCTCCCCACACACACACACATACACACATGCAAATGCATACGCACACACATACATTGCTTTCACTCTCAGCCTAGTAGAGCTGTATGACAGGGTCAGTGCAAAAAGGCCTTTGCCTTTTTTGGGTCTTTGGTACACAGTAGTAGTAGAAAATGAATGGCAAAGCTGAATTGCTCAGGGGGACGTAGCTTTGAATAAATTCTCGGTTCTTGTCCCCCATGTTGGTGCCAATAGTAGTATGGCAAACAGTGCCAAATGTTGCTCTCTTATTGCACCAGCTGCAGCAGCATGAGAAGAGAAGAGAGGAGAAGAGAGGAGAAGAAAAGAGAGGGAGAGGAGAGGAGGGACATGCGTGGATAACAATCCGCACTTGTCTGCTTCCCCTGGCATGTGGAGGGTTACTGGGGAGCAAGTCTGCAATGTTGAACTAGGCAGTGAATGGCTCCTGGGGGACATTGGAGTCCGAAAGTCCACAATAAAGGATTCTTTTGCTTCTGCCAAAACAAATACAAATTTTAAGTCAAATCATATGTCTCAAATAAGATCACTAATACACTAAGTCAAGAAAACTTTGTTAGTATTTACTGACAGCCAAAATGTCTCAATATTTGGTCTCTCCACTATTTGCCTTGATCACAGCTTGCTTTCTGTTCAGCAACAGTTCTGCAAGTTTTTGCAGAATTTGAAAATCCACATTACTCCAGCTCTCCTTTAGAACATCTCAGAGAGTGTCTTATGATGTGACAGTATGTTTTTTTTTTTTTTTTTTGCCTTTTGCCTTTTCCCTTTTTAAATGCTCCAAAAGATGCTCAGCGTGGCTGAGGTCTGGAGACTGTAGAGGGAAAGCCATGTGACTCAGCACTCCATGCTCTCTCTTGGATTTCAGATGGGCCTGGCATAGCTGCAATGTAAGTTTAGGGTCATTGCCCCGCTGGAAAATGAATCCTCTTCCACACAGCTTTAAGCCAGAAGGGATGGCATGCCTCTGCAGAATAGAGTATATTTCTTTGGTCAGTGTGTAGTTGATCCTGTGCAGGCCACCAGAATAGGTGAAACACCCCCATCACTTGAATATTTCCATTACCAAGTTTGAAGGTTTTTGCTGTTGTATGAGCTTCTCATGCAGCCGCTGTCTGATTGCAACCATGAAATTCCAACTTTGATTGATCTATGCACAAAACTTTCCTCCTGTCTATTGTTTGGCTCAATGTTTAGACTTGTTTTAATCGTTTCTGAAGTAGTTTGGAAACTGCTTCTCTCCCATTTGGGCTGCCAGGGTTTGCCAGGTGTCTTGTGACTGTACTTTTACTAACTGTAGCAGGGTGTTCTTCGTCCAGTTGGCTTTGTGTCTTTGCTGCAGATGCTGTTCTGCCTCGTAAAGATATTAGCTTGATGTACTGGTCTTCAGATGGTGTGGTCACTGTCAGTCTGCCTGGTCTTGCTTTGGATGAAAATGACTTGGTTTGTAAAAATCTCTCCAGGGTGCATTTTACTACACCCTTCAAAATGTTTAATTTAGTTTTTCAGCACTCTGGACAATTTGGCCTCAAAGTGCTTCATTAAGCTCTTACAAACTATCGGAAACAACTGGAGAATAATAATAAAAAAAAGTTCTTTTTCAAAGTTAAAGCACCAGCATCTTTGACAATAAAGCATAGACGGCCATATTAATCTAGTTAATATCTGGTATTAGTTATTTAAATGACCAAAATGGTTCACACTGTGTAACAGCATACATGTGTTAGTATTTGGATGAAATATATGTGGTGACAACTCTATGAGAAAACATTACCAAATGGTCCACAAACAAAATATTCAGATCAAACATCAAGCATCTGTCAGAGATCTAAAACTTTTTATTTGTATCAGTTCAAAATGACGCATCCTTGAATAAGACATATTGACTGAGTTAAAAAAAAAACAAAAAAAGTACTTGTATTTGATAAGTGATGTAAACAAACAGTTCTTGGTTGTGGACTCAGACTTTTTGACCCCACTGTATTTGCCAAGCTCCTCTCACAGCACTGGACGAGGCTGGCAGCCGGACCCAGGCACTGACAGATATCGCTGTGCTGCTGCATAAGGGCGAGTCAGAGAGAGATCACAGGTTGGAGGCCATTTTATGCCCGATCACGAGGGACGAATTCTGTGCAAATAAAAAATGTCTCCTTGGTTTCAAACATCCCAGCGTCCGCACCTATGACAGCCATTTAAAGTGTCTGTGAGATCTAAATTTCCTGACTTTGGCGACATGTTTGGTGACAAACTGCTGTCACTGCTGTGCTGTTTTTGCACTGCACTTCCTAGAGATCACTTCACAATCAACCAGTGTCGCCAGTACTGTGACAATATTTTCTGTATTTTATTTTCCTCTGTTTGTGAAGTTTGAGCTGCTGCTGGTGTCCTTCCTCTAAGCCACAGTGGCTGCTCCTGCAAACTAACAAATTCTTCCTCTATTTATTTCAGCAACTGAGTATATGTTGTTTTCTTATGCCGCTGAGCAGTAGAGAGTGGCAAATGGACATTTTTTCATATGTAAATGTTGCACATTATTGCTTTAAGTCTCCCACAATTGTAATTTATATTGATAGCAGTTAGAATTAGTTCCTGTAAACCACCTAGCTTGGATAATGGAGATACATATGGTCTATTATAGATAGACATCAAGATGGATAACACATTCTTTAATGCCTTCAAGAAATGACATCTGCTAATTTAATGTACGTCAACGTATAACATGTATAAGAAAGCCATGAATATATAACATCCTACCACAGATACCAGAAGAGAGATAACACTCACGAGCAATATTTTCTCACCAGTGATCTGACTGAACACAAGATTTGCAGGTGCTTTTCCATCACAGTCAGCAAGGTTAAACTCCAGAGAAATTAAACAAATTGCTCCTCTAATGCAGACTAAAACAAATGGAGAACTTTAGTGCACATGTGGAAACCTCTTGGGTTCTAATTATGTAAAACTATAGACATCAGAAGGCACTGTATTCTTTAATGAGCACTTGAGAGAACAAAGGGAATTTAAGTGCATGTTAATAAGGGAGACGAGACAACAGGAGGAGGCAAAATGCCACAGAAAGAATCACTACACATTAAATGGGGGCATTTGCCGTCCTAACACCAGCCACCACACTGAGGCTGCTTCCAACACTTCCGCTGTCTTCCACATAATAATTGGGTGAAGTCTATTTCTTGCTGTGGTTTGTGGCAGTTGGAATGTCCACACAGCCTCTGTGCAAATAAGTTCTCCATGGAAACAACATACAACAAATTGAGATGAATGGAATGCCAGGGAATTGAGACTATTAGTGTAAGAGTGGATGGGCTGGTAGGAGCAGACACACTTGGAGATGTCTTTCTTCGCAACCTGCAGTCAGTGTACTCACTCCTTCCCCCTGACCAATGTGGTCCCCGTACGCATGAAATTACAGGTTAAACTCCCTTGTCAGATGCTGGGCCTGCCAGCAGACTCCACGGCACCGCAGCCACAGTAGCATTTGGATTTACTCACTAACAAACAAGGCGTGATGTGCTCAGGAAGCTGTGTTCCACTTCACTGGTTGGTAGGCTGGCCAATTAGCATTGACAAAGACTCCCGTGTGTATAGACAGGCAGAACACCGCCCAGATAGCACATTTCTGTTCAGGAGCCAAAATGGATTGCACTGTGGGGGGTCCTTTAATCCCCACTGTTTCAGTGAATAATGTTTCAAATCAAGAAACTGTGGTGCAGGATAGGCACCTTTGTAGCCATATGCCTGCTGCCTTTGTACTACCGTTGCATGACTTGCTTAATTAATGTGTGCACGTGTATAGGTGCTCATGAGTGCGTGCATGTGTGTGTGTGTATATACACAGTGAGGTTTGCATAATATTTTGAGAGCGAATACATGTAGTCACATTCTCATATTACATACATTTGCATATGCATGAGCCCCCTCTCGTAAATACTTCGAGTAATTGGAGTGAGGGGAGCTGTACAATAGCGAAGTGATTCAGAGTCTATGATCCAAAGTTGTGCTCTCTGTGGTGCTGCAGTTCAATCAAAATGAGAGCCTTTGTTTGGCATGAATAGCTGCAGATCAGTACTGTACCTTTGCCACATGATTTACAGAAGCTTGAGCAAAACCATGGCACTGACAAAACAAGGTTACCGCATAGTTTCAGAGAGGTGCTGAACCACTCTAACTCAAGATAAACCTCAAAAGGCAAAATCAAAATTTGTGTTCATATTCAAAGATGTCTTCCGCTGTTTCTTATGCCGCATTGATCACTGCTAGTGGCGGTATACTAATATATAGACTATGATGGGATTGAAAATCATCTTTAAACAGTGTTTCAGGAGTGTCTGTCAGTGGAGTTAAAGGTCTTGTGAATTATCGATATGTTTACTCTTCCATAGTCATGCTCGGCCAACCTTGGCACGGGGAGTTGCAGTTATATGTGCAGTGCATCTGGCAACATTTCAACTCTTTTTCCTCATTTACTCAAATTTCACATTGTTTACTCACACCAACCTCGCACGCGCTTTCACTGCGAAATGCCCTGGCCCTCACTCAATGATTAATCATTATCACTTCAAAATGGTATGAGCTTTTTTACCTCTCATCCAACAGCTCTCTTCTCACAGCATAATTATTGGAGGGGGAAAAAAAGGTATGAAAGTATTTCATCCTATTCTATTCAAATTTCTCGGCACCCTCTTTGATTTCCATAGTCCAAAGTAAGGTAAGCCCCAGGGCGGTGATGGACTGTCATCCCTCCCCTGGGGGCAGGAACTGCTCTCTTCAGCTCCCTAATGATGCACCTGTCTTTTGAATGGAGAAGCCCATGCCATGGCCTATCACTTACCTAGCTTAACTAAGCAGGGGGGGGGTTGTGCAGTAGACAGAGAGAGAGACAAAGACAAAAACAGAGAGAGACAGAGGTGGGATGATGTAGGTTCAGCTTTTGGCACATGAAAGCTGTCCCTTGCAGGATGTCAAACAGAAAAAAATGAAACAGATTTTTAGCAATCGTTCCATGACACTTACAGTCATCCAGGACTTCTTTTAGCCATGCCATACAGGCCAATTAGTTTAATTGTCATTCAGAGTTGTTGTTTTTTTTTAAGTCTTTTCCATTTCATCCAGTCTTAATGAGTTAACATCTCATTAATTGGCTACCTTGCCCTGTTGTTAAAACTGAACAGAATAATGATAATATGACGATAGTGACAGCATTTACTGTATTATTCTTCTCTCATTTTGATAAACATTTGTTATAGTAACGAGTAACGAATCTGTATAGAAAATAGGTAATTGGAGACATGCTGCAATGAAATACATATTGCATTACTGACAGGCAGTAATACAGCTGTTGTTGTCCCAGTGTCACACTGTAAATATGAACGTTCTCAATCTGGAGGACTCGGCATAATCACTGTTTATCCATTATATCCTGCTCCTCCTGCTGAATGGCAGCACACACACAGCCGGATTGCCCTCAATCATTCAGTAATTGATGCTGTGGCATTTCACACTCATATTACCCAAAACAGCCTTGGTTTGCTCTCACCCCCTCCCTGCCTGGATCCTCCCTCTTTCTCCAAATATCCCAAGGCTTCTTTCCCTGCAATTTTCAGTTTAGATTGATTTAAGCTCTCCTGGAAGCCAATTTGGTGTGTTTGAATGTTCTTATAATCTCCTGATTTGATTCACCAGGGGACTGTTGTTAGTTGAACAGAAACAGCCTATACAGCAGAGGAGTAAAGAATAGCATCACACACACATTGTGAAGCAAAGGAAGTGCAATCGCTATAAAAGAACCGCAGCCCGGGGGTGCTGGGAGTGGTCACAAGGACTTCCTTTCTTCCCCTGT
>OMLF01011692.1:13322-25794 GCA_900302615.1 Holocentrus rufus
CCCCCCCCCCCAGTGACTAATAAACCACATGCTGCTATCTGAGCTCCTATTGTGTTTGGGGAATGAGCCAATAGACAGACAAGCTGGCTGTGATAGTTGATAATAGCCATTTGAAGGCAGATTACTAATGGAGTACGAGCATATGATTCATACACGAGACAATAAGGCTGTTGTCACAGGGGACAGGTTAGGCATTGTGACACAGAGACATACTGGTGTTAAAATGGTGTAAAATATACTGATGTTTACTGGGGATGCAGGGTTTGTAAAATACACATGTGCATATACTGCACACACACGTACATATGCAGACACACACACTGACACAACACACAGCAGGAGTGGATTAAATCAGAGTGGGCGAGCTAATATCACACACAGAGTACACAGACACACAACATAGGTTAGTGGGGAGATGTAAGTGGGTTCATGCGTGGGTGCACAGAGCACACAGACAAAGAACACAGGAATAGCAACCATGCCCACCATGTGTATATATGTGTGTGTGTGTGTGTGTGTGTGTGTGTTGCAGATGTCCCTGCTGACTCATAGCCTGTTCGTTTGTCGTTCAGCTTTCACAGATTCCGCCTTTCTCCCCCTCAACACCGCCGCCACCTCTTTCTTTCTTTCTTCCTTTCTTTTTTTTCCTCCCTCTTTCATTCTCTCCCTCCCTCGCTCCCTCTCTTAAGACATCGTCTCCTAGCAACGAAAGCTTTTAGCTCTAAAAATAAACGGCCGAGTCACGACAAACAAGGCAAAATATGATTCAATTACAGAAACTTGCCAAAAGTGTTTAGAGTTTAGGCACAAATCCAGAGAGCGACGGCGTGAGGGTGTGATGTGTCTAAGGCTGTGCGGCCGGCGGAGGCTCTGTGCAAAGCGCTGCCTTCGCTGACGTGCTGTTTACAAAGGCATTGGGAGACGCTGCGTGTTCCCGAAAGCGCCAGGAGACGAGCGGGTTTCAGCGCTGAGCTCGCTGCGTGCTTGACATATTTCAACTTTAGCAGAAGACGGACACGCTTCAAACTATTTTTCAGTAATTGCGTGGTAGCTGCTTTACACAACGATCTGTGCAGCACAACCGGTGAAAAAAATAAAAAAGAGTCCGTCTCGGCGGACACAAAGCCTCGCTGTTCCTGAACTGTCCTTACGGCACGCTACAGCACATGAAAGCATCAACGCAAATACCAAGTTAACTCAATAATCACGCTCAAATTCAATTCCACTTTGCTTCTGAAGACAGACAGACAAGGATCACTCACTTCAGGGTCATTTTTTTGAATTGAGTAAGAGGCAGAGCGGCGTGCTGACAGTGAGGCGGACAGAGAGATAGACAGATGGAGAAAGTCAGACAGCGAGGCCGATTGTCAGACACGCAGACAGATGCACTAGTGAGGTCCAGTTGGAGCTGCATCTGTTACAGCTGGTGATTCATGTAATGTGAGTAAAAAGATGCGGGCAGGAGGTGGCACAGACAGAGAGCGAGCGAGCGAGCGGGCGAGCAAGGCGGAGAGACACAGAGAGAAAGTGGGAGAGAGACGGGGACAGCACAGGAGTGGGAATGAATCACCGGCAGCTCACAGATGTAGCCCGAACAGTGTGAGGGACTTTGGTGTCACATACAGCCGACTATCAAACGGAGAGAACGCCGCAGTGTTTGTCCATCTGAGGCCCCGGAGCGGCGAGGAGGGGAGGGACACCTGACCGGATCAGGCTGAATTTTACAACATGTTTACACTGCAAGAGAGTCCTGCAACTCGCTGCTGGAGGACAATACATTTCCTGTGTCTTGAGACCCGCTGGCCAGTGTGACCAGAAGTTGTTTACTCGTACGAAAAAAATGTCCTGTTCTGAACTTTTATGAAACGCTGCTGGTTAGGGCGGGAGACAAAATGTGGCACCGAATAACCCGATATCAATAACGTGACAGCATTAAGGGGATGAGCTTTCATTCATTCATGAAACAGCTGCACAAATGAAAATTAGGAAGGATCATTAGTAATCAGTAATGTGTCATCTGTAATTACTGCTGCTGTAGTAACTACAGAATGGCTTCACAAGCAGCTGAAGGCATTTCACTCAGCCAGGACAAGCTAATCACTTCTTAAAATTTTATCACTCCACTGTAATGTAGCCTTCAAGAGCAGGAGGACAAAAAAATCGACTTATTCCTACTGGACATTTAGCTGGGTTAGCTCGATTTTATACAATATGTTGTCTGGCCCCACAGCCAATCATGTTTGTCTTAACACTCCACCACACTGTACTACTGGTGCAACAGCTAGCTTAAAAACATATGAACACTTGACGTTAACAAAAGAGGTCTGGATGCTGAGCTGCAAGTCAGAAAAACTGCAGCAGACAAATGGACCCGGTGGATATCATGCAATCTGTTCGACTCCAGACAGGAAGAACTTCTGATTGTCCGGTGGAGGTGAGACACGCCATTTCAAGTCTAGCCAATCACAGGCTAGAAAAAATATTTTACTATTAGCCTGCAGACCTCTGCTACCTGCATTCTCCTTTCCAAAATAAACACAGGATCTGTGCAGCAGCAAACAGTGGGCGGGGGTTTTTTAGGGGGATTCAACGCACAGATCAGCTTTTCTCAGGGACTCTGACGTCACCGCGGTCAGAGCAGCGTTTTTAATAACCGATAGCCATCGTTGGTGCATTGTCCAGGACGCCTGAAGCCGCTGAGACTAAACACAAAGCGTCTCCTTCACTCCGTCTCTCGCTCTCCCCCAACAAGTTTCTTTAACACGCTGTTCCCTCTATCCAACTATCCCCCCATTTATTTTTCCCTCCCTTCCTCCTATTCTTTGGTGGGTCTATATTTAGCCGTTGGAAAAGGTCGGCCTGTGTCTGTCTGCAGGCTAATGATTCTGGGGAACGGAGACAGATCCAGAGAGGTAACATGCCAGGCTAAATGACCGTGGGCAGGCTGACTACTGAAATCTGGTCGGGGCTTATCAGCGATGGGATCGGGGCAGCGCAGAAAGGCAGGAAATAAACGGGTACGGGGCAGGAAAAGGAGAATCTCCGCTGGGAGCGAGCAGGACTGGTATATGTCCAAACAGTATAAAGTACGGGGAAAAACATACAAATAAACTGGAAAAATAAAGTCATATCAGGGTTCCCACGCTCACTTGGACGTGAGATTAAAGGACTTGTCAATGACTTTTAAGATCTTGTTTGCTGAAATTCAAAAACTCAAAAACTGGCAGTGACAAAACTGGCATGGCACGGGTCAAAATGTCACGAGGCCAATTATCTTTTTTTTTTTAAGTCATGATCTTGTCATGCAAACGTGATGAAATCCATTTAAAAACTGTTGCTACACCAAAGCAAATCAACACCAGAGGGTTTTCAAAAACTTTCAAGGTCAAATTTTTTTTTGTTGTTGTTGTTGTCACATCCACAAACATTTACGGATTTTCAAAGACCACGGGACCCCTTTCATGTCTTTTCTTTAGATGGGTGCCAGGGAAAAGCTGAACCCGACACAATGCAGCGGCACAAAGCAATGCAATATGTTGCAACACACACGACACGTTACAACAACACAGAACGTAAGATCAGCCGGGGGATTCACACACACACAGCGGTCCAACTCTCATCTGACTTATCTTAACAGGCCAATCTGGGCCTTTTATCTCACCATCAGTGACGGTGAAGGGTCGGGGCAGCAACACCGTCACAAAAAGGTCTAGAACACGTTTTGTTATCCGAATGTTTTTTTTTGGTGCAGCACTAATCTCATCAGCTAGCCAAACTTTTCGGCCGACTGTGTGAATGATAAACTGTAGGAGTTGATTATTCAGGGATGAAGGGGGGAAGAACATGAATTTACATGAAAAATGGATGAGTCTGAAAATCCCAACGTGGACGTAACGTTACAATAGAACGGTGATGAAAAAGGGGAATTCTGGATCATTATCAGGGTTACGATCAGGAACACATTATAGCCATGATAACAGTAATTTCCTATTAAAACGAATGGGGAAGTTGTGTTTCAAAATAACCTGGAAACTAGAAGAAACTAAAGAACAGGGAAAGAAAAAACAATAACAGCATGGACATTTAACACCAGTTGCCCTTTTACCAGGGTTAGACCAGCTCTGTGTCCAAAAATCACTCACCAAAACCCCCTGAATCATCTTTCCTGGTGGACCTGACATGAACTCGTGTGGCTCAACTAATATTCCAGTTTCTTTAGTTACATACTGCGATCAACAGCATTTCTGAGGGCTTGAGAAGCGTACTTTAAGGCAGTTTTTTACATCTTATATCACCACCTTTAGCTTCTAACTATAGCAGACATTCTAAATAAAACATTTCAGTGTGGTTACCACGCCAGTTTCAAATAAAATCGTGACACAAGATTATGTAAACGTGTTGACTATGTTCCCAGTTTTCCCCTGCTTGAAAAACTCAGCTCTCCACAGCACCAGAACGACAACAACCAGGCCGGCGCTGCTTTATTAAGGAGTCCCGAGCGCAGCGCCTCAAACTGCTGTTTTAAAACCCTCCGCTCCTCTTTCAGCTGATCTCATAATTACTGTTAAAGGACGGGGCTCAGAGTCGAGGAGCCGGCGGCTTAAAGCCGGGAGGAGACAGAGGAGCAGACGGGACGGAGAGGAAATCAGGTGGAAAGAGTGGAGAGAGAGAGAGAGGAGGAGAGGAGGAGAGGAAGAAGGAGAAAGAAGAAGAAGAAACGCACTCCAGCTGAGATCAAAAGGAGAGGAGGACGGCTGTCTGCAGGTGCACAGCATGAACCCTCACCTCGGCTCACATGATCCCTCCATTACATAAGGCTCACAGACACACAGACAAACAGACAGACCGGGAGAGGAAGGAGGGGAGACAGGGTGAGTGTGAGGGGGAGAGAGAGAGAGAGAGAGAGAGACGCTGAGTGAGGGAGACAGACAGAGAAAAGAGACAGAAACACAGACAGGTGAAGAAAAACAAATTTGTGACAGAAGACGACTGAGCCGAGAGTGTGAAGAATGGAGAGAAGGTGAAAGTGGAACAGAAAGCTAAAAAATAAATTCTCTGATCCTTTGACTGGAGGAAGAGGAAACAAGTGTAGGCTAAAGTGTGTGTGCAACATCGTGAGGCCTGAAAAAGAGAGAAAAGGTTTGGGACTAAGAGAGAATAAGACAGAATAAGAGACAAAGGGAGAGAGGAAACAAGTGTGTGTGTCTGTGTGTGCATGTGTGTGTGTGTGGTTTCACTAGAAGACCTGAACACGGTCAGGATAGAGGCCATGCCCACACTAAAGCTAGCTAAATTTCGTCTTCATTTTGGCCTTTCACCCACACTACGCTGACATTTTCCGCCCGTGAAAAAGGGGGCTTTCCTCTCTCTCGTGCTCGATGTCACACTTTGGCCTACATCACATGACAATCCTACATCAGCATTTTCAGAATTGGGGCATTTTGGGGTGTTTCCATACGGACGGAGGGCTTTAGAAAAACCGGTGTGGTGTCGTGTGGATGGAAAACCAAAACAGTCATTTTCAAATTTAAGCGGCTTAGCGTTGAGACGGCAAGAGACGGGAAGACAGGCGGGTCGAACGACAGCAGATCAGACTACAAAGACGAGATCAAGGCAAAATGAGTTTCTGCAACAAAATACGTTCAGTGTATCTGTTGGCACGAGGCATAAATTCACTCCTTATTAGTCTATTCAACTTAATGTTAGTAACCAACAGGCAAAAAATGACTAAACAAGCGGCCTCACAGCTGCCTTGAGTAAACAGCAAGTCTGGCGGTTTAAGACTCTGTTGTCTATGAGTTGAAGATCTGAGAGAAGTTCACTGCTGCCTGCAATCTGTGTTTGGTCATAACTTTATCTGTTGGCCAGTAATCGCTGGCAACAGCTTAACTATTTGGCGAAATCAGCATTTGATGAGGTGTGATGGTTTGCTGATAACTTAGTTTGGTCTGATGATGATAATTTATGCTTCATCTGACAGCAAAGACTCGGTGACACCACTGGTGCTGTAACTAACCATCCATGAATTAGCGATGCATGGCTTCAATCAGCCCGCCGGCTGTCTGTGGACGATGTGGTTGCTTTCTAACTTCGAGCATAGATATCCATCTTCCAAGCGGCCTGCGCTGTGAATGATGCTTCCCATACACCACGAGTAATCCAAGCCAAACAAATTCTCACCATTCTCAGCGAGCGGTTTCTGAGGATAAACAGCTGCAATGCTGCGTTTTGAAGTCTGCAGAAAAGAGTTAAGATACAGAATAGCATGTAAGGAGTTTGATTCTTTATGTGGCGGTGAAGCCTTGGACTGGAGAGTGAAGCCTTTAGAGTCCCATTCACACTGCAGCAAAAACCTGTTTCATAATGGCAGAATGGCGGTGTGAAAAGGTCTACCTGTTCAGTTTAACAAAATGTCCTCTCCTTAGTGATCTGGTGTGAACCGCATCCATACGCGACACTCAGTCTGCAATCGGCCGGCGTGATTTGTCCCAATGCAGAGCAGAGCAAAATACTGGGGACGACCTGCTAGATTGGTGTGTTATAAAGGGTCTAAGTGTATGAACCATCTCTGCTATGACTGGAACGGCAAAACTAGTCTAATCTGAGACACGGAGGCCGCCCAGCCTGGCCAGACAGAAACCTGTCGCGTCCTGGGGAACTCTGCAGCATGCTGCAGGCAGCCAAGGCTGTGATTAAGCCAGGCCTGGCTTGGTGTGTGTTTGTGTGTGTGTGTGAGCATTCAAGAGTCGGTTATTATGCTCTGCTATGAAGGGAAGCTCCTGTTGCATTCAGCAAGCCCCTAAGGGTTGGATGGCTTACAAAGGATGATTGAACCGTGTCACCGTGATCACTTACATATAACATTTGGTGGATGCAGCTTACAGTATCATTAATGCATGCAGTTTAGGTGTTGGCGGCTCCAGTGGGAGCGATATCTGTAACCTTGGCACTGCTGGCAACACGCTCGACCCAGTCAAGTACAGAGAGAGAGGCCAGAACAGGCTCAGGACCAGACAAGAAGACAGGGAGGAACAGATAAACAGCAGATCTCCACTTGAAAGTAACAAGAGTGTTGTCTTAATGAGAAATTACATTTTAAACAATCGCATCACTGATGATCTCAGAGCCCAAACTTCTATCAGCGCTCATAATCTGCAGCGCTGGCTGAAAAGCAGCCAAGGCTGGAGACTTATCAGCGTCAGGTCTTTATTTCCAGAGAGGAAAAACACACTCAAGTGTTTTGAAACTCGCCTGAGCATGCCTTCCTTCAAGAAAATGACAACCCTGTAAAACATTCAGCTGTAATGAGCTGGCTACCTGGGCGGCTGGCTGAACAACTCCAGCTTACATACTTTAGTCAGAGCAGGAAATTGGTTTGAAGGATCTGAGTGTGCATTTGTGAATCAGCATTGATCTTGCAGGCCTGTTGTACAGTAGCACAAACACCCAAGTGTGCACATTTGATTACACACACACACTCACACACACATAAATACAATGACTGTCCACTCAGCTGAAGGTAACAAAGTACAGAGGTGGACGCCCAGGGAGAAACTCAACAAACCAGCCAGCTCATCACTCAGGCAGTGAGATTAGAGGCTTGGATGATTAATAGCAAACCAAATTGGGCTGCAGGGTGGTAGCCATCACTTTTACACCAAGTATGTGGGTTTTACATTTTTTTTTTTAACTCAGTACTAACTGCTAAAAAAAGGTGGTTGACACCGTTTAGCCTCAGTCCAAGGCTGCGTATTTAACCTCCAGGTTAAAAGGTGTCACAATCTCTCAACCCGACCTAAACACACTGTTTTCTCTTTCTCTCATTACAGCTGCACTACAAATGCAACTCAAAGTCAAAGCTAAAAGACAGCGATTTATTAGTAATTCATCATAAAACGGAGGTTTAAGTCAATCTGAGGTCAGAATTGATTACCCAAAACGTAGAGCATGTCGTGTATCTCAGTGCCTACGCTGGTCAAAAATTACCAGAGGCCCTGTGTGCACCTCTGTTGATCTGAGCCGAGGCCGAAAACGACCCGGGACTGTTCCAGGGTTCAAAACGTGGGACTGCAAAACCTGTTCACACTGAGCTCCAGTCCCAGATGGTCGTGGGGTTTTGGGTCAGTGTAAAAGAGGTCAAAGCATCGCCAAAACACAAAGAAGTGTCGTCCTACTCAGCCGTCGTACAGTCTGAGGAAAAAGGCACTTATTGTTAATAACAGTCAGGAGTGAGTGAACTAGTCAGAAACAGATACAGGCTGTTATGGAGCTGTAGTGATTGGCAGAGCGGCGGCGGTGTTGGAGAGGAGACGTCAGAGTCGGGAAGGGGGAGAAGATAAATTTCTGCTTTTAAATCTGGCTTCTGTGTTGTGGTCTGGTCGCCAGACTACTTTCATTTTCCTCCAAAGGCGCACACACACACACACACACACACACACACACACACACACGGTGGCCAGGCCAACATACGATAACTTGGTGACTTCAGCTATTGGATTAAGCCATGCGAACACCCATGCGCGCACAAACACACACACACACATTAGTGTCACCACAGCCCAGAATAGTCCCGTAGCTCCAAATCCAGGGAACTAGATGAGTGAGTCAGCCTCGTACTCCCTGCCAATCACATTTCATCTCCTCCTTTCGCCTCCCCTCTCCTCCTCTCCCCTGATGTAGCTTTCCTTTCACCATCTTTCCACACAGACAAAGAGGCTCCAACGTCTATTACCACTAGTAGGACAACCAGCTCAACATGCTCGAGCTTTCCACAGGGATGTGATCGTGACAAAGAGATAGACAGATAAATACTTTATTGATCCCGAAGGAAATTCTGGATGACATGACAAAAGAAGCAGCAAGGGGAAGAAAGCAAGAAAAGCTGTGTTGCAATTGGAAAATGAATTAAAACTCCTCAAGTCAGAAACTCACAAATCACAGGCTGACTTCATAGTTAGAAAGATATGTTATGTTACCAGAAGAAAACGTGGAAATCTATGCATTACTAATCTATGCACAGATGGATTCCAGCAATTTCAAAATGGCACCTGCAGCATTTTTTTTTCTCAAATGAAGTGGGTTCGTTTTCACCACACCCTGAGTGTGGCAATGCAAATACACAGCTTTGGCAACTGGCCAGCTGAGATCAAAGGAACAACTGCTTAGTTCTTTGTCAGGTGTTTTACTCTTCAATAGTGAACGTATGAGATGTCTGAAATCAGTTTAAACCGTGTACAATGGAAGCGGAAATCAATTATATTTATATCTTTGCACGTCATTTAATTCAGATTAACAAACAGAAATATTAGTCGCAGTTGTCTTTTCTACTTACAACTTTTCCATGTTGATTATTTTTTTCATTTTTCTTTAACTGGCACCACTCTATCATACATGATTATTTTAAGTACGCAGGAATATTCAGAACTTCTGACTGTAGTTCTGATCCTGTCCTTCCTTACTTCTGGTTGTTCATAATATAGTTAATCCAGGACTTTAAGCTGACTGTCCCGTTAAACGGAGTGTGAGTTGCTCTGGATGAGTGTGTCCGCTGCATCCCTAAAATGTGAAACAGTGAGCGAGGGACTTTCTACATGTGTCATGTCTTGGTGTGTTAGTCAGTCTTTCCTTATTGGCAGAGCCACCGCGGCCTTAATTCCTGAGTCTATTGCATTAAAGCTGGATCTTCCAGTCTCTAGACTGAGTGGCTCGCTCCCTGTGTAAAAACATTAAAGACATAGGCACGACGGCGTCACCGCAGGGAGATGGCAGCCCAAATGAGCACGCTCTCTAGCTAGCTGTAGCGAGAAAATTAAAAGAGTGTGTGTGTGTGTGTGTGTTAATGCAACACAGACATCACCCATTTTCATGGCATGTGGGGGGTCCGGGCCCCCTAATTAAGTGTGCGAGCTGTGTATCAGAGAGAGGGGAGATGAGTGAGTGAGTGAGTGCAAAAACTCACTTTCAAGTTTTAATAAAACAGAGAGCCAGCTCACTCATCACTGCCATCGGCCCAGGGTTCTCAAACTACGGCGAGGGTCCGCAGATGAGTCACAAGACTGATTCTTGTGAGTCCCAGTATCAATGTTGGCTAAGACAAACAACTCTCTCAATTCAACAAATTCAAAGTGTAAAAGGAGACTATTACTCAAATTCTTTATCGATCAGCTCGTTCACAATTATTTCATTGGTTATCTCATTCAAGCAACGACATGCAGTTTGAGCATTCTCAATTTGTAAGAATTTAAAGATCAAGAATGAAGAATATTGGCCTCGTGTGTCAGTGTGTGTCAGTGTGTGTGTGGTGATAAAGACAAGGAGACAGCAAAGAGAGAAAGCAGACTAACTTTATGGCCTCCTGATGGGGTCCACATAGTCAAATGGTGCCAGTCTTATCACTGTTGCCATTTATGGCCTCACTTTGAAGGAAAGTCCCAGACGGGCTCAAACCCTTCATGAAATTTACTGGAGATTCTTCAACTGTTCAAAGTCACTGTCAACACGTGAGGCGTGCGTAGGCCTATGTGTGAAATTACATGAACGGAGACTAAATTTAGTTCCTTACAGCAGGGGTTTACTTCACACACAAAGAGCCCCCAGTTAAGCCGCAAATCACATTCTGATTAAGATTATTTTTTTGTTAAGATTGTGGTGGGAGATTATTATGTCAAGAAGACTAAAAACTACTATCGCATCTTACATTCATGACTGCGCTGCTATCTTTTGTTGAATGAAGCAATAGTGAAAATGTGTTCACCTGCTGTCAAGAGGAGGGAAACTTGTCCAGATGATTCAGCGGTGGGTTCGCGTGCACACCCAGAATTAAGTGCAAACGATCGGTCAACAGTTAAAACAATTAAACAAACAGGTTTACACTTCTCTCCATACAAAGTAGGCTCTTTATTTTAGGTTATATCCCTTCGCATGTTTCAGCAGTTTGCCTTATTAGGGGGCGTCAAGAAGGCAAACTGCCAAAACATGTTGGTGATATCACCTAAAATAAACGGCCTACTTTGTGCGGAGAGAAGTGTACGACCTTCATTTATTTAATTAAGAGCAGGTAAACTGAAAAATATTCTTGCCAAGAATAATTTTCCACCAGCCAGAGACATTTAAATAAATTATTCAAAGAACTCTACCCACTTACAACTCTCTTCTGTGCGAACTCTTCAATAAAAAGCAGATTTAAAGTTTTTAATTTAAAACTTGTTCACCCACTTATATGCTCGATCTTTTTTATCTTGGACTTTATTTAATCTTTTCGGGCTGGCCTCGCACCTGCTGTGTTTCCATATGGGAACAATGTAAAGTGTCATTGCCCTAGTTACTCATCCAGCGAGTGCACCCACTGATACGCTGCTTTATTTTTACTGTCTCAGCGTACGGTGGCCAGTAGGGACAAAGTTCGGGAAAAAAAACTGTGTATAACTGAAGAACCGACATGTTAAAATGTCTCAAGAAGCACCAGCCAGTGTGGTGGGTCAAACTAATTGATTTAACCACTGAAGACAAATCTCCCTGGTTTTTGAGGCTTGGCAGCTTGTAATTTCGGACCCTGTCAGGAACGCATGGAAAAACACAAAATAACCGGGGGGAGAAAAGGCGGGCGGCAGCGTACTCCCACCACAAGGGAGTGGAAACTGTGTCTTAAAAAAGAACAAAAACAAAACATGAAATCCCTATCGTAATATATACTACAAAATCACCATTTTAGCTATGATTGGGCCGCCCAAACTGATCCCATTTGATGACGAGGCTGAAACAGACTTTGTCGTTATGCTGCAACCTGTAAAACTCCCCTCCACCTCCTCAGCTCCTCTATCGCCACACTCCTCCTCCTCTTCCTCCTCCTCATCAACCCATCCCTGCTTTGATCTGCCCGGAGGTGAGATATCTAGTGCAGCCTGTCAGCTGTGTGCTAGAAGGTGTGTGTGTGTGAGAGAGAGAGTGAGTGTGTGTGAGAGAGGAAGAGAAAGAGAATTAGAAGGAGAAAGTATGCATGATTGTTCTGGGGGGAAAAACCTTCGCTGAACCACTGCCCGCCTGTCTGAGTGTGGGTGTGTGACAAAGAAATGGTGAGAGTGTGTGAGAGGGTGACGGTGTGTGTGAGACGAGAAGAGACAGAGTGTGTGTGTGTGTGTGTGGCAGGGGTGTGAAAAAAGCTCTCCATCTTACTGCTGTCTGTCTTTTCAAGTCATCAGCCAGTTCTGTTGGAGGAGACATGCCGGACTGTGTTATACACCCCGAGCACAAACATCAACAATCTTTCTGAATAATGAGGCACACGGTCACATACACACTTTCTGCTCTACTTCTCTTACACACACACACACACACATTTGTTCCCTCAAACACAGACGCACCACACTCAGATAGCTGCAGAGACCCAGGGCAAGTTGTGACAACCATAAGAGGCAGAGAGAGAGAAACCACAGGGTTCCCACTAGACCGACAACTGGATCAGACAAAACAGACC
>OMLF01011693.1:12572-23628 GCA_900302615.1 Holocentrus rufus
TAATCCAGTCAACCGTACATTGTGTTCCCCCTCTCTTTCTCTTTTCTCAACCCCCAACCCCTTTTACACACAGTTACACACACACACACACACACACACACACACACACACACACACACACAAAACACAGAGTCTGGGTCGGTGCCAAATCCTTTCCATGTGATTAAATAAAAGGAAGATAACCTGTATAACATACATTCCTCAGAATTATTACTTTCCTGTGGTGCATACAGCATTTACATGCAACATCAGGCCCACAATGATACTCCGCTCCAACAAGCTCTAACAAATATGACGCCTTTCATATTTTATGACAGCAAAATGGTGCAGAGCATTAAACACAAGATGGAGCGTTTGACGGGGCAAGGGTTCCTGACATTTTCCTACACGTACAGATGAAGTGTATTTTAGAACATTTTCAATATAAAACAAGTAAAACTGCCTACAATCGCCCTTACCTTGTCATTTTGATACGCAGTTACGGCAATGAAGTCCGTTTCAGGAAAAACGTACGTCCTGAAGGTACTATAGGGGAGTTTGAGAATATCGTTGGCTCTCACAATGTGAAATCGAGGCTGATATTTGTGCATGGAGTTTAGGATGGTCTGCAACAGGGGGAGAAAACGTGTATTAAAAATTAAATGTAGCGCACAAAATCTGCAAGTCGTGTTGCACTGAGACGTGTCATCGTTGTTGCAGTGCATGTCTAATGCATGAGGAAGACAGATCCTAAAAGTGCACATGTGAGATCAGAGCTCACATCGGGAAGGAATTAAATCTTGCATTGGGTTAGACATTGAGCAATACTGCAGTGTAAACTAAGCAATTCTTTTAGCAAATGATGTTGAAGGCTTCCAAAAATTCGACAGTTCCATGCCCCTAAATATAAATAAGTGCCTTAATAATTTTAAATGCACTGTAACAAATACATTTCCATAAATGCAACATGAACATGCAAAATAACTGAGCTAGTAAAATGGCAAATAGACAAATAAGAAAATAGACATACATTAGTCGAACTTACAAATCCATGCTTGTCGGAGATATTATTCGTCAGCTTGAGTTTGTGAAAATTGACGACTTTTGACATCCACTGTTCACCAGTAGCCGGACTGTCCGGGTGAATGTACATCCTCTTTGGCATTTCGGGGTCGGCCTTCCCTGCCACCATCCAGCGGGAATTATGAAATTTGTACCTGCAGTCGTCGGCTGCAACAATGTCCATCAAGAGAATATATTTGGCCTTCTTGTCCAAGCCAGTACATCTCACTTTGAAAGGAGGGAACATCCGTCTGGGAAAGAGGAGCAAGAATGGTAAGCACTGATGTAGTGGTAAAAAAAAAAATAAAAATAAAAAAAAGATTAAAGAATGACCTCCACATCAGAGATATTTGCAAAACTCAGTTATGGTCTGTTTTATTTTTCAGAGAGGCATTAGACTAATGTGCCTTAGAACACCAAGTCATGCTCTGCATCCTCCCTAATAACTTATATAAGCTACTACGAATCTACCTTATAAAATTCTTTGTCAGCCTAAAAAAGGTGAGAAAACTGAGTTCAGATGTTTAACCCCACTACACCGTTTATATTAAATGTTTAAATGTCCATGCTGTATAGATAGACGGTGAATTGATTTTCCATGCTTTCCAAGCCTGCACACAGACGGAGCAGCCATCTTTGTATATACTGCACTGTGATGATGACGAAAATGATTTTGTCAGGGCTCCACACACTGATAGTTGACAATTTAACAGTGCGATCATTCAGTGTGCACGTTCACAAAAGATAACAATAACAGTACTCAAGGGAATTTTCCTTTTTTTTTTTTTTTTTTTTGGCTATCTGGAAAACAGCATGAGAATGTAGATAACCCTGCAACAGACAGCTAATTGGGAGCTAAAAAATAATAGAAACAGCACTAACCCTACATGCATGTTGACTCATATTCTTACTCTTTTACACTAAAAATATTAGATATAATTATCAATGGATTTCTTATCATTAAGCATGTGTAGTTTACCACAGCTTTTTGACTTCTGCATAGATAAAGTTAAAACTTTTTGCAAAATGTCACGGCCTAATGGAGAAACTCGCAGCCACATTATTTCACCTTGGACTAATAATGTGTTATAATATGTGCAGATTTAAAAGTTTGAGTGTCAGTCAGGTCTGGAGTTCTGTTTTAATTTAGTAATGAAATTACATTTGCATGTAATGCTGCCTATTCATATATTACGTCAGTGGGACAAATTTCCTGGTGTTAAATTTTAATTTATACAGTCTCATAGAGCAATGAAAGAGCTGCATAAAATTATAATGTGGCCAGAGGAATCTTGGAGGTATAATTTCAAGCAGCCATCAATAAATCAATCAATAATGACTGAGACCAATGTCAGCATGTGAATAATCACAATGTGTCTCCATCGTGGGGTATCAATATGCACACCAGGCTACTGGATATCAGACCATTCAAGAATTTGGGATGCACATAAAAACTTCTATTTCACCTTCCGGATTTTGTGATCACCATCTCAGTGCCCCTCTTGTGGAAGAGTTCCCAAAGCTCCTTGGCTTCCAGGTGAACTTTGGGGTCGTCCTCCACCTCCTCCTCAGGTTCCAGAGTCTTCAGAGGCCTGAGGTGGGCTGCAGCAGCCTGGTGTCCCAACGAGGAGAAATGCAGGCCGGTCTCCGCGGCTCCCATCAGCTGGTCCATGATCGGCTTTCCCAGCGCGCCCGGCAGAGAGAGGGAGCCGCTGGGAGGCAGGGCCAGGGCCGGGAAGAAGGGAGGCTGATGACCCAGCATTGCACTCATGGCAAATTCCGGACCCCGGTGAGGTATAAACGGATGATATGCCATGCTCGATCCTTGTATGACTGGATCTCTCATCAGGAAGTTCATCCAAGTCCAGGTACCAAATGTAGGCTACTGGTTGAATTTGGAACAATGTTATTACAACAGCGAAGCTTGCGTACAAGAAGAGCAAACGGGGAAAACAAGGGGAAAAAAATCTATTTGAAGTTGGTAAGTGTAGACAATTCCACGTTCAACACCGCAGAGATAAGCATCCACTTATTTTCCACAAGTTGGTGGCAAATCTCTACAGTCGCGTTTGCGGAGTTCGAGTCAAAAGTCTGCAAAGGAAAATGAAAAAAAGAAAAAAAAATGTTTTCGTTAATCTTCGGGAGTGTTGTGAGCTTTTCTTCGGAGATTGACGCGCATTGGGCACCTTTCTGTATCTTGCTGTCTTGCGGACATAAGTCGAATTAAAGCAACGAGGGTGAGTCACTTAATTGGCTGCAGTGCGTTCTTTCCCCTCTGCCGCTGTTTACAATATCGGCATTCCTGTTAAAAATGCGTTCCTTCTTATTGGCTTCAGTCCTGCAGCGAGGGCGATGTGTTGAAATATTTCGATAGCGCCGAATAATCCCTCTGCCTTTACTTGTTCCGGACATGCACCCTCACACGCACACTCACGCTTTATTCCTCCTCTCTCTTTCACGCACACACACATTTCAGTGAAAGACGTGTGCAGAGAAAGGAGTCCGCTGACGGCCAGAGAGAGAGAGAGAGGTGGTAAGGTCCCAGCTCCGTGATTTTCCTAGCGCCTCTGTGGCCCATAGGGCTTCATACTGTATGGATGTGTTGCATGTTACGAGAAGCAGGGCTCTGTTTGATTGGCTCTTTGACGCTTTCGGACCAATTGTGTGGCTGCGTAGGCGTGGTTTTAACAGGTCGGGTGGAGGGGACAGACTTCAGACTTATAAAAAGGTGTTTGGAAACTCGAAAGGGCTTTGCCGTGAAACACCACCCTACCTCAGTCAATGTTGTGTGAATATGTCAACATCGTTATAGAAGTTGCGCTATCGGACGGTCTGAGGGACCCAGCGAAAGGGAGAGCGCAGACAAGCCAAGCCGGGGAACTGGCTTGCTTTGTCCGCAAGATGTTACGGTCTCTTGGGCTGGTTACTTCCTACAAAGACTCAAATACTACAGTCGAGGACACTCTTGTTTTTATGCACTGCAATTTACAAACGTAATTTTATTTATTTTACGAATTAATAGTAATTAAATTAAAATAATTTGTCATGTTGGTTCTGAATTCTTTCGCAGTCCAGAATTTCCACGATATTTTACACTCTTAACAACGTCGAAACGGAGTCTTGTGGAGAAGCCCAACATTTCCTATAACATCCTCCTTTGAAATGACAGTGAAATTTGACCGGTTTACGGCACGAGGCGCTCGATGACAAGTTTATACTCTAATGTTAATAATAAGAATATGAGATTATAACACCGGCTAAACACAAACTGGTTGTTTAGTGTGATATTTTATATTGCTTTGTTGATTATCTTTCAGGATGCGTGCGTGTGTGTGTGTGTGTGTGTGTGTGCGCGCGCGCGCGGGCGCATCTTTCTTGAAATTTATTTTATTTTATTATTATAACTATATATATATATTTACATTTTATTGCCATTTTGGATATTTAGTCACACTTTGCTGTAGGTTTTGTTGCCAGGCTTCTTTCCCACCCTTTATCCTAAATTTTGATTTAAGATAACAAGTGAGTCTGATTACAGCCTGCTGTGTATTTGTGTTGTGTCCTGCAATGTATCGCGTCTTCTCCTGTGGTAGCCTATAGTTGACATGAATCACTTAAACGCGTGCGCGCAAACACTGTATGGGGAGAGGAGAGCCTAATATTACTGGAGATTATGTGTATCAGTGGTGAGCTATCAAAACTTATTAATGATGATAAGATTGTATTAGCCTAAATATATGCTGTCTTCCTGCCATAACTGTCATTGATCAGCAATATCAATTTTAATCCCATTCTGCACGCAACCTGACAGTTGCACAAGCTGCATCAAGCCGGTGTCTTTCTTAACGTAAACAGTTTCCATTATATGTGGGCAAAGGTTTTGGGCTATATGAAGTGCAGTTATTTTAATCATATAGGCTTTTCTAATTGCCCATAATTTTTTAATGGACCTTAATACTGCACCCTATGTAGACAATCATTGGTTATATAGAATAGCGGGCCAATATATCACTTAATTTTCATGATGAAGAACTGGGTATGAAAAAGGCTCAGTCTGATTATCGACCCAAAACATCAGTTAGAAATAGGCTATGTAGTTATTAGGCCGTTATTGGGTGCAAAAGTACTGCCTCGCTGCAGAGCGTCTCAAGAGATGCGCAGTCTAGACAGCGCTGCGCTATTGCACCCACAAAAAGCTATTTAACGATTAATTCACAAGTAAACTATAGAACTGTGACTATAGTCAGCCACCTTGGACAAACATTGACCATCAATTCTCAGTCAATTGTCTGTCTCTGTAGACCCATGCAGGGACCAAAGCCTAGTGGATCTCAAAGTCCTTGACAGGGACTTAAGGGAATTCTGAGAAAAGAATGAAAACATTGATTTCACCAGAACCTGTTCAGTTAAACAGCAGTTGTGCATCATCGTCAAATATAGGTGCAGTTGGAAGTTAGAGGAAAAAACGGTCTTTGCATCCTGCAAGGAAAAAAAATTTAGCCAAAATTAAACTTATTCCACTGAAATGAGAAATACTACACTGTGCAGTTTACTCATTGCACATTGTCTAGGTTATTACAATATAAAATAGCTATGAAACAGATTCCAGTGTCTATTATTGTTTGTACGTAAGCCAAATCTCAAAGACCTTCCCATCCCTCTACTGTCAGGAGGTAGTAAATGGGCCTCAGGGGTCATCCTATTTTGGAGCCCTTGGAAGCGTTTACTTCTGCTATACACTGATGAAAACAATTCACTGTCCATTCAGGATCATGCATGCATGCAATTATTAGCGAGAAACCACCGTTTTCAGTGTTATGTTGTGCTCATGTTCTTCCAAGCTGAACTATTGTCTACAGTGACGTTGTGAGTTATGAATGTCACAATGCCCTCTTCGTCATACAGTTGGCTAGATGACAACTTGCTGCGTTAGTGCAGATAAACTGCCCCCAGCACCCTCTGTGTGTGTGTGTGTGTGTGTGTGTGTGTGTCTGAATGTGTGTCTGTATATTTGCATGTGTGTGTGTGTCTAAGAGTAAGTCTACATGTGCATATATCTCCCAGTGGAGATAGACAAGGATACTTGGCTTATGCATTGTATGTTATTGATTTGCCAGAGAAAACAAATATGATAGCTGTTGATAAGCCACAGGACTATTTGACAGAATGAAAATCCACCAGAGATCAGTAGCCAAAGCCAGGCCTAAATCTTTACATGGAAAAAGCCCCAAAATTAAGGTGTTGCATTCCACCAACCTACGTGGGGCCTTCCAGCCCTCTATTTGTGAGAGTGAGGTCAGGTCTGTGTCAATTACAGGGGCTTATTCTTCTTTAAACACTCACCCCCATTAGCAGCACATTTCAATTTAGTGGAAGGTGTCATCAAATAGGAAGCAGTGTTGACACGGCGTTAGCCTCTCAGTCTCTGTGGCCCAGCCAGCTTCATTAGCTAAGCAAGTCACAGAGTGGTCAATACACTATATAAACTTTTACAGGGTTAGGGCTCTCAGGGACTCCAAGAGGCTATAAAAAGGTCTCAGCTGACACCACTGATTGATGAAGCTGACTTTGTCAGTGCTTCCCTTTTATACATCCACTGTGATCATGTATATCAAAATCAAAAAGGGCAGTATATCTGACTGGACAGGCTCTAAAATCTCTCACTCCACGTGGGTGGGTGATTCCTGGCAGCACAAGGGGACAGCTTGCATTATTAACCTGTCTGATACATATCAATATTGTAAGGTCCACTCTCCACTGCCCACGTAATTGCACAAGTTATCTTCAATGACTGGGCAAAGACATTAGTATTTAAATGGCAAAGCTATTCCCTTTCATGTGTTTGAGCAGTGTAGTTGAAAGAGCTGATGGTCATCTGTGGCTTGTGTTTGTTCTTGGTGAATGCTTTTATTACTGTTTCACCTCTTGTTCTCAACTCCCTACGTTATCAACGAAGTGAGTTAAGGTCATGGGTTATGACGCTCTATGCCCTGAATACACCCAGACACTACTGATGTGTAGGTTCATTAAGCAAACCTTCAAAGACATTCCAAGAATTGATCACGGAGCTGCAAGTGATGTAATGTATGCTGTCCTGTTTATTTGCAGATTGTTAATGATAAGCGGGGACAGACTTGGTGGCACCGCCGCTGAATGGAGGACGTTGTCTGGTGAGAGTCATCAGGCCTAATACAACATGATAGGGAAAGGAAACATCACAAGGTTAGTACATTCAACTACTGTAATGACTCCAAACTTCATTATTGACATCCCAACACAAAGTGGAGGGGGAGCTGTTCAATTGACAGTGTAATGACTTACTAAATGGAAACCATTTACCCCAAAGATTTAGGTGGGACTGAGATTGATCCACCGATGCTATTGCGCCAAAAAGGGCACAGATTGTAAAATGCACTTTCCAGAATCACCCACATGTTTTAGTCAATTAGCTAGAAGAATGATAAACCCTTTACCTGTCAATGAATTGTCCCTGTCAGCCATTTTTAGTCAAGTCAACCCTTGCTCTCATCAATTCCTGCACTGGCCTGTTACAGGTATTGATGAAAAACAATTTTAGTTAATTAGGGGATGTGTTTATTGATGGCAGTGCATTGACTACAGATTGACAAGGAAATGGCAGTATGTTGGGGAGACATTTGCTCTCTTGATTGAGGTGGTTTATTGACAGTGATACAGGCTCATAACTTTGACTTACTACCGCATAGTTAAAAAATGTCACAGAGAAAGCAATGGAAAGGTGAAAACGTGACACGGCACAGCCTTTTATTAATTATCAAAATGCAGCAGTGTTGATGCTCAGAGGCCCAATCTGTAATCTAAATATAAAGAACTGGCAACCCTGATACAGAAAGTATAATCAAGGGATTCATTATTAATTGTATTGGCAGTGAGCGGCATGAGGACTTTGTGAAGTGTGAGTTCAAAAGATATTTTGAAACCATAAAATGTTTATAATTCAATAATCTTACATATTATCAAAAAAGAGACTTGAATTTTGAGCTAAGATGTGTTCATTTCATTTTTCATTTCTTTCTTTCATCTCATTCATTTCATATCTGTAAGCCTTACATATACACATGAAGGTTACCCATTCAATTAGATACTTTATTTCATTAAGCATCTAATTGTTGTAAAGTATTTTATTTGATAAACTCTGCATTGGGTATTAAATTATGAGAAATGGTTTTGTTTATACTTTTTTAAACAAGTTATTGTGGCTCTTCTGGCCAGAGGTCATCTAAATGCTCAGTTAATGGTTCATATTCATGCAAAACAAACTCTCATGCTCATTACTGTGTGTTGCCATAGCGCAGAGTAAGGATAGACCAGCTGCTGTTCATAGGTGCACAGTGCATACAACTATTGGAACAATCGAGTCCAGTGGCATGCATCACCTGTAGAGCATAATGCAGGGGATTTGTCTGGTCAACCCTGTAAACAGCGGTCAGGCGCTGTCTGCTGCTAGATGCTGTGAGATAAAGATGACCGTGGTAAATGCCTCAGATGTGGACTATGTGTCAGACATCTTTAGTCTGTCTTATGTGCCACTGCTTGCCAGCCATTTGAGATAAACATCTTTCTTTTTAGATTCTTGAGCATTGAATCCTACTGAAACCAGTTTTGCATGCAGTAAACAAACAAAGCCAAATGGGAAACAGAATAATCCTCGGGTTATTTTTCATCAAGTTAGCGCAGTGTAAATACTATGTTCCCTGTTGTATTTTCGTGAGTTTCACCAGTTTGGGACATTTTGAGTTTAAATCAAAAAACAATTTGGGGTTTGCACAGTGCATTGGGCAGGGAGCTGCCCTAATGCGGGTCTCTGCTGTCCATTTACCTTCCCTGCCCTAGGCACTGGATTTGTACTTTTTTCTTTGACTTTATAGTCTCACAAAGCTACAGGGCTCTGCCACTGAGTCCAAAACCCAGACCCAGTGTTTTTAAGAGCAGAGTGGCATAAAGCTGCACATTCCTCCACCAAGAGAATCTTGGGCTAAGGGGTTAGGGTGGCTTCTCTCTAGAGGTTAAGTGGGATAAGTGTGTGGCTCATGTCAAAACACCCCCCACACCCCACCCCAATAGTTTCTGGAAAATTTGCAATGGGGTCAGATTGGATTACTGTGTTTTGGTATTTACATGGAGACAGAGAGCTTTGAAATGGAAAACCATAGGCGGAAAAGCAAGTGCCATGCAGTCTGAAAGGCTGGGTAAGGGAAACCAGCACTGATTTCCACTGACGGGGATGGTTGAATACATGTCTTTTATGTCTTTATGCCCCACAATCAGACATTTTGTTACTGAGAATGGTGATTGAGGTAAATGGATCAAGTGCAGTACCAGCCTTTAAAGCAAATCCATGGTAAGTAGTATGAAAGACATTCTGTGGGAAATAAAGAGGTTTCAGGCATCATGCTTTTGCCCACAAATATGCCACATGATGACTCTACAACACAGTTAGCTGTGAGTGCGACTCCAAGAGAGTTCCCAAAGTGCAGTAAAAGAGTTTTGCATCATGGTTATATGCTAAATAAACAGCAGTTTATCCCAGACCTGAACGACCTTGTGAAAAGTCATTGGCATTTAGGTGTCAATACCCTTCAGGATTTGTGCATGGGGTGGTCTGTCGTTTTTCCAGGGGAATCTCAGTGCAGACCTGCTGGGATAAGTTTTCTGGTTCATTTTGAGAAGGATTCCCCAGCTGCTCCCTACAGGTGCTGTGTGCAGGCCTGAGCCCATAATCCATCCTATTTAGTGGAGACTTCACTGCAAATGCCTCATCCTACTGGTTCAAAATACGACTTCCATGTTTTTCTCAGTTTAAAGTGACACAGCATGTAAAAAAGCCAACAGAATTTAAAAAAAATATGTAATGGGAATGAAAGGCTATATTTGGAATATATGGTCTCTTTACGCACTTAAAGCAGGTGGTTTACTAACTGGTCATAGGAAAAACAAATGAATAGATTAAAAAAAGATAAACTGGTAAATTAAATCCTAATTATTTAAACCAATTCCGAAAATTTTGGGGTCTTTGCGGCAACCGTCAAACGTCAAAATGTCGTTAATTAAAATACTGCACAAAGAATATATGGACTAACATCAAGTGTGAGTGTAGGTAGCCTCGTTTATGAAAATAACTCTCCCCCATCTAAGATGACAGTTTAGGTAAATATTTTTTTAGTTCCAAATTCTTTATTGACCACAAAAATTTATAGAGCGGCTGTTACACCCTTTTCTTACATTTCTCACTTTACCTGGGTCATTTGATTCAGCGGCCCGCTTTTTTTTTTTTCTTCCAACACTCTGGTAAATAAAACAAACAGGAGCTGCTAAATGTTTATGATGTTCGGTCAATATATCAGGAGAGCTCAGTGCACATGGAAGCTCTTAGGTCTTTGTGAGTAGAAGCCTTGCGGTCTGACACAAATGTTTCTGTAAGTTGCCGGCTCCTTTTTTCTGCCCTTGCTGAAACTTGACCTCCTGTTTCTGGGTGAATTAACGGTTTTGTCAGTAGCGAGAACAACATTTGAAGTGTATGCTGCGAGCTCAAACGGCAAAGTTGAGTGCGGTCAATTGAATCCCCCACATGCTTCTCTCTGTGTTGGATGGATTCCTCTATTAACTTCTCAAGCCATAATACCATCTAAATATTTGTGGATGATTCATTTGGAGTCGCATGGAGCCTTGTTTCATGCTGCTGGAGGAAAGAGACACTTTTTATCAGATAATGTATCTTGACTAAATCAAGACACCATAAAAACGTAATTAAAATTACAGGTGTGTTCTGCCTTTATACAAATATCAATAGACTGGACATTGTTTGAACAGTCGTTGGAAAAATATTGCGTTGAGCAAAAAAATGGTCGTTGCCTTATGAGTAAACGTGTAGGAGCTGTAACGGACCTACTGTTTTTGAATATGGTGCAAAGCATTTTTCTTTTTTCTTTTTCTTTTTTTTAATGACTGTATAATTCTACTCTAAGTAGCAGCCTGC
>OMLF01011696.1:0-11699 GCA_900302615.1 Holocentrus rufus
CACTTCTCCAGGCTACAAGACATAATTGATGACAGTAGTCTGAATATCAGTCCAATGCCATGTATGCTAATATAAAAACGTAAAATGAGAGCTACTTCTCGATTGCATTCGTGCACAGTTGTTTGCGAAAGTTTGATTCCAATTTGGGTTTATTTATAGGCCTGTCAAATTAACGCATGAATTTAGATTAATTAGGCTATTAAAACAGTAGCCTAACGCGTTAAGAAATACGCCAATTAATACACATAATATTATGCAATATTTATGTTAATTAATAAATCTACCAATGTTACGGTCAACTTCACGAATTATACAGACGCTCACACAAACCGCTGCAGCGGTTGCCTGTGAGTCTCTAATTTCTACACAAGAGAACAGTCAGGGTGCACTGACACCACCGGAGTGAATTACTAACGCACCTCTCTGACCCGGTGCGTCGCACAATTCCAGCCGGTCAGTAAGTCATTTGCGCATGTATGTAAATAGTGTTTTAAATAGTTAAAAACACTGTTATGACCACATTGTAGCTGTAAGTGATAAGTTTATATTATATGATTATTTTAGGACAAGTTCAGTTAGAAAAAAACATGTAGGCCTATTTGGAGAAATGTCTGAAGATTTGGAAATTAAACGATTGATTTCTGATCCCACCTTGTGATATTCCTATTCAATGCTTTACTCGTGTCACAATGATGTAATGATTTGGAGATGAGATATCTTCATTTGGGGTTGTTTCCCAGCAAATATTGATTTTGCGATTAAAAGCGATTATTGTGGTTAATTGTAATTAGCATATCATGCAATTAATTCGATTAAAAATTTTAATCTACTGACAGCCCTACCTTATTTACATCTCTGCTTAAATGCAACCTCTTGCCCATAAACCCAGTACTGATGTGACTAGTCTGGTTTTAATTCCAGGTGTAAAGGGGACCTATGTGACACATATTTTTTAGTTATGATGTTAGTATGGGGGATATTTTTACTTGGAATTGAATATTTCTTCTGAACTATTATTATAAAATTGTTTTGGTAATAGTTGATTTGTTCATCAAATCCAGCAGATGGAGCCAGGGATATTTTACAGAGCGACATTAACCTATTTGACGTTTGGAATTTAATTTGGCCTTGCTAAAGCTTGTTGCGGCTTCTGCAAAACAAACAAATATCATTTCTGCCTTCTTTTTCCAGTGAGCCCACAATTGCATGAAATGAACAACAACAACAACAACAAAAGATAAATGATAAACAACTTATTTAGAGGATACTGAGCATACAGCTTGTGGGGAGTAAAAACAGCCGTTTTTCGAAGACAACTTTCATCTGTGTTTCCTCTGTGTGTGTGTGTGTGTGTGTGTGTGTATGTGTGTGTGTGTGTGTGTGTGTGTGTGTGAGTGAGAGATTCTAATAACACACACATACACACACATACAGAATTAATGTTTATGTTGTGCCATTAATTGTTATTCTTTGCCTATTCTCATTATCTGTTATTTGCTTTGGCGATATAAGCATTCTCTTGTCATGCCAATAAAGCTCTTCAAACTAAATTGAATTGAAAGAGAGAGGAAAGAGGGACATGGAGTAGCCTGTAGGATCGGCGCGAGCCTATATGTATGTAGGTCATACACCGCTGCATATACCCTTGTCGGATAAAAACTTTTGTTTGAAATTTTCGATCTTTTAACTGGCTGAGAATAAATAGTTTGACACCATTTACGTCATACACAATACGTAACCTTACAGGCAGATAAAAAGTGAACTTCCTGCAAATACGTCATGCCCGCCCCCAGTCAGGATCATTTTGGATGTTTCGCGACTGTTCTCCACCTGCATAGAGCAAGAATTCTAGAACTAAATCAAATGTATTTAGAAGCAGTTTACTTCCAGCTTAATGGCACTGCCTCCAAAATAAAAGTCACACAACGTGAGCCTGGAAAGAATTAACATGTTTTATGTGATGTGAAATATCAGATCGTTATATAATGACAACACGTTGCCATATATTTAGCAAGTTAGTAATTAAATGTTTGGTATTGCCAGACATTTAACTAGGGACACAAATGTCCTTGTATAGGTGTTATTTTATTTATTATTAACTTTTATGCTTTCCATTTTCATATTCCAAAAATGTGTTCGTTTATTATTAGGACTTTTATTTTTAAATCCCCTGAAGTTCATACCGGATGTTAAGACGCTGTAACAGGTAGCTTGACGCTTGTTTCTTCTGCAGCACATTTTTGGTCTGAGCAGTTGTTGTTGACAGGGCACAGAGTTGCATGCTTCGTTTAGCAGATTTTAGCACGAGGGGGTAGTTGGCTTTCCCCATGGGCAGCTGAAGATAAACTACTTGATGTATTTAATCTACTTAAACGTGCCGTAACGTGTGTTGCTAACTGCCAGACTAGCCAGTGAGCAGTAAGTTAGCAGTTACCAGACCTCATGTGTGTGGCAATTTGCTATTTGACTCTATCCAGCTAATGTAACGTTAAACTCGCTGTGTCGTCTTTGGTGTAATTGCTTTCGCAACAGGTAAGAGAATAGCACATTTATTAGTAATAATTTGCAGTCATTACCTTTAGCCACCTTGCTAAGATAACTTAGCTAAACCAGTACTGAAGGAATAGCTACGTTGTGTGACTGACCACGCAGCGACCGTTAAATTGTTATCTTGAATTTCATGCTAACTAGCTTCTTCTAGACCAGCAAAGCCCACAGTTGGCTTGCAGCACAGACATGCCAAGTTAACTCGGTTGCATCAGGCAGCAACTAAACCGTTAGACTTCTAGAGGAAAGCCATGGGGCGTTTTAGCCACCGTTAACCTAACAGTAGCTTAATTGGCTACTCTGTTTACATCCTTCACTCACCAACTGTGAGTTATACATTATACAGCCACGGTAGCTAACAGTACATGTAACGTAAATTATGTAGAGGCAATAACAGCCAAGCACACTGATCTGTTTTAGATAACGTTAGTTGGCTAGCTTGCTAGCTGATAGCAGCTGAAGTGTGTCTCACAGCTAACATGGTGTCTTTCTCCTCACAGAAACGGGGATCCTGTTAGCGTGGATAGCCAAGGTGGAGATCTGCAATGCTGTGTTGGGGCAATGCTTCCTTCGGACAACTAGGTTTGGGCGGTATTGATGAGGAGATTGTGGTTGAGCCAAGGAAATGTGAGTTTTTTCATGGGAAGAACGTATGTGATGTGGGGTGTGGCCGGAGGCACACAGCTTTCCTGCTTGAGGATGGGACAGTATACACCTGTGGCTGCAATGACCTAGGACAGCTGGGACATGAGAAGCCTCGAAAGAAACCAGGTTGGAGAATTTTATTAATCTCTAATGTCAGCCCTTAACAAAAGCATTGGATCTGACTGACATTTGGCTTGATTTTTGTCCACTATTAGAACAGGTTGTGGCCTTGGATGCACAGATCATAGTTGCGGTGTCCTGTGGAGAGGCCCACACAGTAGCACTGAATGACAAAGGTCAAGTTTTCTCATGGGGTCTGGGCTCTGATGGACAGTTGGGCCTTAACAACTTTGAAGAATGTGTTCGTGTGCCTAGGTAAATAACATAATGTTTCATGCTAACTGATCTGCAAAACCATTTTAGGTTTGTGTTGTGTAACAGTAATAGATTTCCTCATCTTCTCCTATGTAAAGATACTTTTAACAGAAATGTGCATTCATCAGTGCATGCTTTTTTAAATGTCAGATAAATTTTGCACATTTAAGCCTGATTTTCCCCATGGTTGATTTGATTTTAAAATGATCTCCTCAACTTTAAAAAATGCTCTTATGGACAAGAATGGACTCATTGTGTGTTTCTTTTTCCCCTATGAAAACATCAGAAACATCAAGACTCTGTCAGATGTACAAATTGCTCAGGTACACTGTGGATATTGGCACTCCCTCGCCCTTTCAAGAGGTGAGGGTGGAATTTTACACAGCCTAGTCCATGCATTGTTTATTTATTCAATCATCTTATTGTGTATTCCTGATGTTTTGCCATCTACCATCATACTATTTTGTCTAGGGGGCCAGGTTTTCTCCTGGGGTCAGAATCGATATGGACAGCTAGGGCTGGGCATGGATGGACAAAGCATTCCCACACCGCAGATCATCCAGTCTATACAGGGCATTCCTTTTGCCCAGATATCAGCAGGTGGCGCCCACAGCTTCGCCCTCACAGTCTCAGGAGCAGTGTTTGGTTGGGGGCGCAACAAGTTTGGTCAACTGGGTCTCAATGACAACAATGGTAAGTCCATGAAAAACCTAACGTGTTGGTCAAAATCTTACATGCTCCAGTGATAATGAACATATAAGCCGTAAAATGGAACTAATTTCCAGAGGGTCTTTTTCAGATCGGCATTTCCCAGCCCTGCTGAAGTCCCTTAGGTCACAGAGAGTGATTCACATCTCCTGTGGAGAAGATCACACGGCAGCTCTGACCAAGTTAAGCTATACACTCCCTTTGGCTGTCTGATGTATCCTGTGTAAGACTTTGGTTTGAATCTGTGGTGATCTTGGTTTTGATTATAGTGGTGTGCAGCTGGTTGGGAAGTGAAGTAACCAGCAACAGACAAGCACAAGTCAAATTTGTCTACAGTGGCCAGCCATCATGTTTTTAATATTTTTAACAATACTTGATTGATCAGATAATGAAAACAGGTGGTGAATGTTGGAGTCACTGTGGCTGGTGGACAGAAGTTCGTTCCCTGGACGGGGCACAGGGGAGGCCCATACTCTGTGATAAGTGCCATGGTATCTTTAATGACCACAGTGAGTCAGGACCTTGCTTTTATGTCTCATCTGAAAGGCAGCTTCTCTGCACTGTACTGGTGCATTGAGATTTATTAGGACCAGAGAGAAGACTGCCCCCTACTGGCCCACCAGCACTTCCAGCAGGAACTTAGTTTTTCCCAGGAGGTCTCCCATTACCTTCAGTCATTCAGCAGAAACAGGGTACATATTGGTATGACTGGTGACCTGAACATATAAACGATTGTCTTTGCCCTATGTTTTACTGAAAGCTAAAATACATACCATGGCCAAGGGCTTGAGTTTTTTTTAGTCAGCTGTTATATATGGATGGGAGACAAATCAAAAGTGTCTTCGTAAAATGTTGAGTTACCATGAGCCACTCTACTGGAGGGATGAGAGTTCTTCAAAAGATTTTGGTGTTTTGATGATGATGGCAGAGAGTGCTGTCTTAACATGTTGGTCTGAAATCTCCCATAGGTGTTAAATCTAATTGAGATCTAGTGACTGCAAAGGCATAGCATATGGTTTACATCATTTCCATACCCATCAATCATTCAGTGCCCCTAATACCCTGTGGATGCGGGTGTGGTCATCTATCAGGATAGAAATGTTTCATCACAAGTGGATCCAACCCATGCCAGGTTAATGGTTGCCCAACACCTTAGTGAGACACTTTATGTTGATTTTTCCTTTGTCACCTGTCTGTATTTGGTTTCTTGTGTAGAATGCCTGGATTCAAATCAAGTCTTTTACACGAACATGGTTACATCCAATATGCTTTCTCAGTCACTTCCAAACCTGTATAGAATAGTCTTCTATAACATTTAACATGTCCATGGTAAAGGTAGAATAACTGTTGGTGTTGATTTTGCAGGAAGGGGGCGTGTTTACATTCGGAGCAGGAGGATATGGCCAACTTGGACATAACTCAACAAACCATGAGATCAACCCTAGGAAAGTGTTTGAGCTCATGGGAAATGTAGTCACACAGATTGCATGTGGAAGGTAAAACCCACAACTTTTAACTGTCATGCATGCATACACTGTCTCAGATGTAGCATGCATGCTGTGTACATAGCAATGTAGAATAATAATTGAAGCATAGTAATAAAAGAAGCAGCTGACATAATGTAAAACAACTTAATTTCTTAAATTACTGTGTCCTCATAAGGCAACACACGTTGGCTTTTATCCCCTCCTCTGGAAAGATAGACTCATTTGGGCTTGGAGGAAATGGGCAGCTTGGTACACGATCTGCTTGCAACAGGAAAAGCCCCGCCCCTGTCAAAGGCCCCTGGGTAACCTCTCATGGTCCGACAGATACAGGTGAGGAATTTGTCTGATGTCAAATAACAGACAGAGGGTTAAGATTGTTGTTGCATGTTTGCATCTGCACATGCACGTAACTGACCTTGAAGGAAAGGTGAGGAATCAAGGAAAGAAAATCAATGTTGTGGTTGTTTATTTTTTTATATTGCAGACACAGTTCATTGCTGCTGTATCAGGAGGATCTATGCTGGAGGAGACCAGAGCTTTGCTCACTATGTCACTTCAAATGTAAGTTCTCACAGTCACATAACTTCCTCCCAGTTAATGTATATTTGCCTTTTGTTACCCTGTTTGATTATATTTTGAGGTCCCAGTCAGTGAAGCTGAAATAAACCTGCTGGCAGAAAAATCACTTAGGAAAATAATCGTACCTCTTTTTAGATTGTCTAATGACATCGATCTGTTTGTTACTCTATATCTCCGGGAACTAAGGAATAGCCACATTAAAATGGGTTAAGAACAGTCATAAAAATTAAGTGATTTTTTTTTTGGCATGGCTAAAGTGAATACCGCTCAGGTTTACTGGTTACCAAGCTTTGCCTTCACCCCTTCACTTTTAGTTGACAACTAAAACATTTTTGGGGGCATGTAACACACTTTGAAATACTCTTTGTTGTAGAACAACCAGCTCCTGCATGACGTGAGGATACAGGACCCCAACAGAAAAATTTGTACCTTGACTACTGATCTCATACAGAGGTGGTTGAACCACTCACAAGGAAGACTTTCTCCAGAAATCTCCAAGTAAGTCAAATTTGCAGCTTGACTGCTGATTTCATACAGAAGTGACTGAACCAAACAAGTCTGCTGCTCGCAGAACCTCTGACTGCCTGTGTTATACATCTTATCAGCAGTTGTGCAATAGACAAATTGTCTATTGTCTAATCTTGTAAATTATGTTAAAAAGTAAAAACTTGTCTCTTACAATTCCCTTAGTGAGATTGACCTCGTGTTTTCTTCAGCAAGCTGTCTCAATGGGTCTTTTCTATCTGTGAGGTAAGCACATTTAAGTGAAGTTTGATTCCACTCATGCTAGATTAGATGTTAAATATAGGATACATAAATTTTCTCATTTTAGATCGTGAGAAGTTGTACCTAGATATTCATTTGGCCTTGGATATCACTGAGCTCTTTGACTTTCTGTCTTAAAATAATAATTTCTGTCTATTTTATAAAGCCATCCAGATCACTACAACACCAGTAGTAAATTTTCAGGGGTGGATATAAACATGGCTCGGCTGCTGTTTCACAGAGTGGTTCTGCAAGATCATCCTGAAATAGCTCAACAGGTCAGTGCTCAAGATGTCAATCCTATTTTGGGTTTAGAATTGTGTATTACTTTGCTATTGTCTGTAGTATTTACTGTAAATGTACTGTATATTTGAAGATGCAATTTGTGATTAATGCTGTGCAAGAGGAATTTAAAAATACCGTGGATGCCTGATTGAAAAGAGTTGATTTCAAAAGCTAACCTTGCTGGCTTATTAGCTAGCATGGTAATGGCACGACTGTAGCGTGCTCTTTATCACTGGAAAACCCTTTCAAATTTCTTAGTACTCTCCATTTTACAAAGTTTTTTTTCCGTGCACCGTTTCATATTTGTAGGTGAAGGATCAGTGTACAGAGTCTGACCGTCTCAGGTCACACATTCATGCTGCTAATATCTCTTGGTCAGTTGCAAACTTTATCTCCAGTCCAGCTGCAGCCTCTGCCACCACAGGCATTCTGCCTTTGCCTGTACTTATGCACTCACCTGGAGGTTTTGTTGGACTTTATCTCACCACCTTCTCCAGTACAGTGTTTACAAAACAAGCACGGCACGGGATGATGCATCAGCTGCGGGTTCTAGCTTAAATTATTGCAAACCTATTTTTATTTCCTCTTTTCTTTCCCATCAGATTGCTGCTAGTTTGGAGAAGAACCTCATTCCTAGACTAAGCAACTCTCCTCCAGACATTGAAGCCCTGAGACTCTACCTCACTCTTCCAGAATGTCCACTTTTCAGCGACGCAAACACATATGTGACCCTCGCCATCCCTTTTGCTAAGGCAGTCATCAGCCTTAAAGATGCACCGCTGAAGGTGCTAGGTAGGAACTTGGATCTTGCTCACATCTTGACAGGACAGGTTTATTCCTCTTTCATTGTTTCTTCTGCTACAAGATGTCTTTGATTTGGTATTTGCTTCAGGAAACTGGTGGTCTAGATTTGAGCCCCCAGTTTTTCAGCGGGTGGTGGAGCTGTACAAGGAGGTGGTGGTGTACCTGCTTCGGATGCAGAAGGTGGGCATTCCTCAAACAGAGCAGAGGATTTTCACCTGCTTCCTGGACACGTCGCTCCGACTCTTGGAGATCCTGCATACGGTGAGCAACTGTGAAAATCCATGTTTTTTTTATTACCACATTTCTTGCATGTCAAGCCCATATACTTGATTTAACAATCAAATCTAATTCCAGTATTTCCAAGAGCTGTTGATAATGTGTTTTCTTGATGCCTCAGGTGAGTGACCGAGCAGGACACATCATACAGTACGATAAATTCTACATTCATGAATTGGATGACCTGATAGACATCAGAAACGACTACATCACATGGATCCAGCAGCAGATGTATCCCTTGGTAAGCCCGTTAACACTTTATTTCAGTTCCATGATTCATTATAACATCTGTCTGGTAAATTATGCATCATCATGGATCATTTGTTTACACCTCTGTATCCTCAGGGTCACGATGGTGCGGTCACCCTGTGCAGGTATCCCTTTGTATTTGATGCCCAAGCAAAGACCACACTGCTACAGACTGATGCTGTCATACAAATGCAGGTATGCCACTTTCTGAATGCTTATATCCAAACGACCTTGCATGAAGTAATCGCATTAATTTGTCTCTCAGTCTGTCAGCAGGGTAATTGAAAAACTACTGGAAGGATTAGTGCAAAACTTGCTGCAAAGGTTATTTTTTTTTAATTTTTTTTAAATTTTATTTCCCCTTTAAATTAAAATCTTTTGCAAGAGAGACCTGGTCAACAAGGCATTTATTCGTTTTTCAGTGAAAAAGCGATTAACTCTTTGGGTCAGCTGGTCTCAAGGGGCATGGTGGTGGGTAGTGCTCAGCACAAACGGGGCTGTAGTTTCCATGTAATATCACGAAACTTGGTGCGGTGGTTGGTCATGGGTCTAGGCGGCACTGAACACATTTCTATGCTGATTGGCCGATCGTATTTGTGAATATATGTAGTTAATCCCTTACCATTCGCTCATGTATTTCCAGATGGCAGTGGACCAGGCACAAAGACAAAACTTTAGCTCCTTGTTCCTACCGGTGGTGGAGTCTGTCAACCCTTGTCTCATCCTCATCGTCCGAAGGGATAACATAGTTGGAGACACCATGGAAGTCCTCCGGAAGTCCAAGAATGTGGACTACAAGAAACCACTCAAGGTTCAGTAATGGGTTGTCTCACAAAAAAACTTTATACCAAGCCATAAGGTGCTGTTCAAGTGCTAATGTTTGTGATAAAACTCTTGGCAGGTGATCTTTGTTGGAGAGGAGGCAGTCGACGCAGGCGGTGTGAGAAAGGAATTCTTCCTGCTGATCATGAGGGAACTGCTGGATCCTAAATATGGGATGTTTCGGTACCATGAGGAGTCCAGGCTCATCTGGTTTTCAAATAGGGTATGAAACATCTTCATCCCTCACTACTGCCAAAAAAACCCCATTTGCACTGGCTATCTTCACATGCATTCTAATATGCCCTCAATATTGGAGATACTGGCCCACGTGAGATGCCATATCCCACATACACCAGCCTAATCACAGGTGGACGAACACATACAGGCAGAAATTCTGTCTCTCAAACCAGTGTACGCATTACAAAATAAATACAAAATAAACCATTTTCTAGAAAATGCAGTCATGCGCAAGCACTTATGCACAACTGGCCTACACGTTCTCCAAATTTAAGGAAAAACATATAACTTTTGGGTGAAATATTCCTTTAATAAGGTAATATTCAAGCTGGTATCTAGAATATTGTGCACATGGAAGCACAGACATGTTTTGGTCTGTCTGTCAGAAACTGTTTGACTGACGATGAATATTATCTTCCAGACTTTTGAGGACATCGACCTGTTCCACCTCATCGGGGCTATCTGTGGTCTGGCCATCTACAATCTCACGATAGTGGAGCTCCACTTCCCCGTGGCCCTTTACAAGAAGCTTTTGAAGAGGAACCCAACACTAGATGACTTGAAAGAGCTAATGCCAGATGTGGGAAGGTCAGATCAAGGAACAGTCACCTGAGGTTTCCCCTTTAGCGTGTTTATGATTTAACTTTGGTATCATCTTTCAGTGTATGTTGTCTGTCAGTGTATGTTGGCTCTCAGTGTTTCAGTTGTAGCTTGTGGAATCCACGTGTTCAGACTTTGTAAGTGTTGAACAATTCTGTGTCCCGAAAACTAGGAGTCTGCAGCAGCTTCTGGACTACACAGAAGATGACCTTGAGGAGACGTTCTGCTTGAACTTCACAGTACGTTGAAACTCGTTCAAACTCATACACATGCAGTGTTGTGTTGCATACAATGTAAAAATGTGCAGTTAAGATGTTAATATCTCATCAAGGTGTTGTCAAATTTTTCAGGTCACAGAAGAAAACTTTGGTGCCACCGAGGTGTTGGAGCTTATACCTAATGGTGAGGATATCAATGTTAATAAATCCAACAGGTAATTTTTCAAACTTTTGGCTATTTCTTGTCAGCAAATGTCAACTAAATGGCAAAAGACATCGTATAGAGCATTTTTTAGGATAGCTAAATTAGTTTGTAGATAAGCTGTCATTACTGTTGCTGAGCCACTGATTATTCTGTAAACAAATAATTTCAAAATGATGAGAAAACCACACGCAATTTCTACTTTTGGCCATTTGGAAGTTTAAAAGATAATCCTGGTGTTTATTTTTCCCTTTTTCATTTCAATTTGTCTTGGTTTCTCCTTGCTTTCCATTATTTCAGGTGCCTAATCAAGCAGTTTACTGCATTTCATTGTTGTACAGTATGAAAAACAGCTTCCTTGGACTTTAAATTTCCTAAGCCAGATAATCCATCATAAGTTAACATGGAGCCATAACACATTTCTCGGTTATATGATGATTTTATCGTTTCCGAGTTGTTTTCATATCAGTGTGCACATTCTGGGACTTCTCACTGGACGCTGCACAATATAAACATAGGAAGTGAACAAAACTGACATCCTTTATGATTATATTACGCTCTGCTTACTGCCAATCACCTGACACCAAAGAAAGAAGAAATGAAAAAAAAAAAATTGATTTTCAAAATTTAAATCACTAGTTTTTTGGGCATCGGTTTAGCATACTCCTTAAGTTTAAAAACTACAGCTCAGCACCCTGCAGCACAGGCCATACTGCTGCGAGGCAGAGATGCTGGTGGCACTGCAGCCATGGCTCACGAGGTGCCCTTTCCTGGGCTCCGACCTGCCAGCTGGAAGCCAGGACACAAGTGTAGGACGCTGTAGATGAACCTGTCCTGGCACCCCATGGCTTCTCCACCTGCTTCCCCTCCTCTTGTTCTTTTGTAGAGATATTAATGAAA